>BCLF01000125.1:48056-60970 GCA_001602275.1 Zoysia japonica | reverse complement strand
GACGGAGGGAGGCGGCGCGATGGCGCGCCTCCTCGGCCCCAGCGGGCCCACAGCTAGCTCACTGCGCCGCCCTCCTGCACCTCTTCCCCTTCCCCAGGTCCGGTGAGGCCCCCTTGGTTGGCCGGCTGGCGCGGTCCACGGCGAGGCCTGTGGACCTGCCCTGGCTGTGGCGCACGGGATTGTGCAGAGTCCATGCCTTTCCCCTTTAGAAAGAAAATTTGCAAAGAAGCCCTCCACCTTCTTTGTATATAATACTAGCCAAGTATAGCTGCTGAGAAGCCCTCCAACTTCTTTATATAAAGTCCTAGACCTATAGAAGGCTCCCTAATTTCCTGTTTATTGGCACATTAGTCCTATTCATTTTTTTACAACAAGATCCCTGTTCATTTTTGTAATTACAGAAACACCCATGCATACACACACACCCTGAGGGTTGGACATGGTAGTCGGCACGTGTCCCTGACGCGGTAGCCGGCTGATCCGTTCACATGTGTCCTGGAACTCAGACACGGTCAGCTTCCTGTGACCCCAAATCGAGCTTGGACATAGTCACGATCCCGTGACCCCGAGCCAGGTCACCACTGGACCCGGAGCTCGTGTCCACAAACTTGGACACGGTCACGCTTCCGTGACCCAAAGTCGGATCACTACCGGACTCAGAGCATGTGTCCACAGGCACGGACACAGCACTGGCCACATGTCCACAGACACAGACACGTGTCCACGAGTCCACGGACATGGTCACAGTTTTCACATGTCCACTGACACATCACAGTTTTCTCGTGTCCACGTGTCCCTAGACACATCACAGTTTTCACGTGACCATGTGTCCACGTACATGTCACAGTTTTCTCGTGTCCACATGTACACGGACACGTCACAATTTTTCCGTGTCCACGGACACGTCACAGTTTTCACGTGACGATGTGTCCACGGACACGTCACAGTTTTCACGTGACGATGTGTCCACGGACACGTCACAGCTTTCCCGTGTCTACATGTCCACGGACATGTTACAATTTCACGTGTCCACAGACACAGACACAAACACGTGTCCACATGTCCCCGAACACGTCACGATTTCAGGTGTCCACAGACATGTCACAGTTTTCCCGTGTCCACGTGTTCACGGACACGATCACAGTTCTCCCATGTCCACGTGTCCACAGACACGGTCATGGCCTCATGTCCACGGACATGGACACAACGCTGGCCGCGTGTCCACAAACACGGTCCACGTGTCTGTGAACACGTCACTATTTCATGCGTCCACGTGTCCACGGACATGGTCACAGTTCAGGTGTCCACGGGCACGTCACAGTTCACATGACCTCGTGTCTGCGGACACGTCACAGTCTACGTGTCCACGGACACGATCACAGCTCACATGTTTATGTGTCCCCGAACACGTCACAGAACTCTGTGTCCATGGAGAAATCTCCGATTCTGGGTACCCATGTGTCCAGAGGCCGTGGACACAGGCCGGGCCACATGTCCACGGAGAATTCTCCGATTCTGGGCACCCATGTGTCCAGGGGCCGTGGGCACAGGCCGAATCACGTGTCCATCTGATTTTCCCCGATTATGGACACGTATGTGTCTAGAGGTCGTGGACATAGGCCGAGCCATGTGTCCACGCAGCCTTTGCCAGTTTTCGGTCACTGACCAGCTGGCAACATCACCACGAGGTTTGTCCCTATTTCACGCCTGCACACACACACCTGACAGCTGTGGACACATGCCGGGTAGCGTGTCCACGAGGGGGGGGGGGAATTCCTATCTTCCATCGTCTATACCTTGTTTACCTCATCACAGCCACACCTCAACTTCATTTTCAGTGATTTTAGCACCATTGGAACCGTTGTCTCGAGCCCCACCACATCGGATCATCCAAACCTCCACCAACATCTGATCATGCTGGTTTGTTTTGATAATACGTTCTTTGCAGAGATTAATTGCTTGTCCCTCCTTTTGGTTTCATCGATGTTAGTGCGAGTCTTTAACTATGATGCGTTCCTAAGCATAGGTTCATAATAAGCCAGTGTGCACCCCACCATAGCATGGTTTCATTATTTAGCACATGTTAGTATGCATACCCATGTTAGCACTAAGTAATCTAGTCTAAGGTTAGAATCATATGATTAGTAGTTAAATACAAATAGCTAAATATTAGAAAGTAAGTGATTACTTAGATAGCAGCCCATAAGCGTCCTGCCATGCATCCACTCATGCACATGTGCCACTTGGTAATTTTAGTAGTTTAATTATATAAATTAAACTAGGTAATTAATTGTCGATCACTTAGGATGACCCACCGATATATATATAAATTAAATAATTAACAATGACATTATACCCATCACTACACCATAGTCAATGTCACCTGCTTGGTGCGATAGTTTAGTTATAGATGTAAATTAAGTAGTTAGTCTAACCGTTAAAAAGCATGTATGACGCCCTCACGATATAGCTTACTCACTAAGTAACAATTAGAATGAATCTAATTTGCCAACAAGTAGTAAATAGTTCTAAATTAAGGTATGCACAAAATGACACACGCCGCATCTCCACTCGTGCTAGCGGATATGCGCGTTAGCCCTCCACCGAACCTCACCTTAAGTCAATAGGCACTGCATCATGCATGACTTGCCCTAGGTTTTCCTCGCAGTGTTTAATTGGCTTTTATTCAGAGTTCATTGGATTTTGTTGCTTTTTCTCAAGCTTTGTTTCTTTTTGGTAGTTTTATTAGATGTTTCCTTTCGCATAGATAACGCTGAGTGTAAGGAAGAGTCCAGCTTCAAGAGGAGCCAGAAGGATCGCGTGTGGAGAGAAGCACGAAGATTTGGACGCGAAGCTAGAGATTGAAGATTAAGATTTCGATGAAGATCATCAGGACTCAAGCTCCGAAGATTAAGAGTTTGCAGGCAAGCTCTAACCCTTTGATCATATGGAACTTATATTTTTGCTAATGCTCCTATAGTGCCTATCTATTCTGCTATGCATAATATTTTTGATTTAAAATATTGTGTCAGTTATAATCCTACTTGATTGATTGTTTTACTGATATTTGTGTCATTTCTAGACATTAATACTAAATACCTTGATTACCCATTGACAATATCTTCATTGTTAATCATAGGTCTCCCGTCTTTAAATACTTTTAAAGAACAGAGAGTTGCCTTGTTTAGTAGAATGCTTAGGACCCCAATTGCGGTGCCTTGCACTGCCACACCATACACCATTTGTTTCCAAAAGGCGTTAAATTGTGTTTGGTGGTGTGCGTGAAAAGAAAAGTGGGGGGATTAGTACAACTGGTGCTAGGTGAAGAGAGATGATTCTGGTCGTGGGGTGGGGCTCACATGAGGTGATGGTGATAGGTGTGTAGGCTTCGGTTTGGTCCACCTGTCGTGGACGTGTCCGCCACCCCTGCCATATAAGGACCGGTTCGTTAGTCCTCGGCTTAGCAATTTCGTGCAACCACAGAACCTGTATATATTGGGCAGGACTTACCCCCGCTATGTTGGTATTCCAAATCGAGCCACTAGGAGGTCTGTAGGACACAAAGGGGTAGGAGAAGGGCGTAAGATAACTCGCTGTCTGGCTCTCGAATATTTAATTGCCCGCGTCATGGGACCGTAAGCCCACGGATATAGCCCCTGGTTTGGTAATACCCGGCGTAGTAGGGGACCAGGAAAAAATGTGACTGTGATAAATCTTCACGATCCAGCTTCAGAAATGTACTATCGCGTCATCGAGAGGGTGACACCCCGACGGATAGCCCCTGTGTACATCTTGGGTGGAATATGTGGAAACCTATATAGTTGTGAGGTAAACGTTATGCTCTTCTTGCTCGCGAAAGAAGGCATAGCCTGTGTACATCTTGGGTGGAATCTGCAGAGTGTAAAAATCTTTTCGAAATGGTCGTTGTCACGGTATTGACATGCTACTTGTTCGGGTACCCTACGATTAGTTTTTCTATGATATCCTTGGTGTGTGAGTGGGTGTAGGTGCCTGTATTTTTGGAAAGTGTAGGCTGTGTGCGAGGGGTCGGCACGGTTGCGTGCTAGTGCCCCGATTAAAATATGGGTACTGATGGGATCGATGAACATCTCCCGCATGACCAACCTACTAAAATATGGATAATATACAGTTTTATCCCCTTTTTAAAAGCTTCCGTAGTAAACTCTGCATAAAACCGGCTTTGCGCAAATGTGAACCCTTTAGCCTCATCTTTGCTACAACCAAATGTGCATCTATATATACCCTTGCCTAGTGCTGGATTTTTGTTCTGCTTTTCAAGTCTGCTTGTGGATTTGGGCCTTGGTATTCCGCTGCTTGCTTCACTTTTTGCTGGTCGACCGATGTTGGATCTTAGAGATCTTTGCCGTGTTGCTGCTAAAAGTTCTGTCTCAGGTATCTATTTTTCTTTCGAAGTATGCTTTCGATATACATTTTGTTGTGTTTGTGCGTATCAGCTACTGATACAGGCACTGATACGTGTATCACAGTGCATTTCAGAAATAGGGTGCGACATGTGCTTTCCTCCATCTTTTTTTGATATGCATGTACATCTCATGATCATCTATTGGATCCGATAAATGCATTAGAACCACTATACTTGCATCATATGTTTCCATATGAGAGGTATTTATCAATTTTGAAGGGCTATGTGCGTAATCATGCTCATCCAGAGGGTTCAATTATGGAGGGCTACGCAACAGAAAAAGTGGTTGAATGTTGCACAGATTACATAAAAGATGAAAAAATAGGTTTACCAATACCGCTGCATGAGGGTAAGTTGTCTGGAAAAAAAGAATGGGTATGAGAACTTTCATTGATGAGGGTTACGTATTAGTTCAAGATGCACATTTCAGTGTATTGCAACAAATTGCAATAGTTGAGCCATATATTGAGGAACATCTGGATGATCTTTGAAGAGAATATTGAGAACAAACAGATATTTTGATAATGAAAGAGCACAAACGTCATTTCACCACATGGTTAATGGATAAAAACATTCCATATGGAGACACAATAGAGGGGAAAACAATGAAGATGTTGGCTTCAGGGCCGTCAACTTTAGTTACCTCATGGCAGGCGTATGATATTAATTGGTACACCTTCTACACTAAAGAGAAAGATAAGAGGAGTGTTTTCCAAAATAGTGGTATTCGAAACTAAGCTCTCGACCCACAAGGGTATAAAACCATAGAAGAAATATTAGAACTTGGTTACGGCGAGAGGATGTAGATTCCTGTCTTTCGGTGCAAATGGGTTAGGCATCTGAATGGAGTGAACGTTGACAACTGCGGGTTCACAGTTGTGGACCTAAATAATGTTGGTCACAAGGATGACCTGTGGGTACTTGCTGATCATGTTGCACAAGTTTTCTACGTAGTTGACCCCGCAAATGATAAAAAGCACATTGTTATTTCAGGAAAGCAAAGAATTATTGGAGTGAAGAATATAGGTGACGATGTTGAGGACTACAATAAATATGATGAGATTACACTTTTTACAAATCCAGAAAACATCAGGCTTGTGGAACGAACCATTGATAAAAGTGTGGTGCCCTATGTCCGAATAGATGGCAAAGGAAAAACTGTGTAACGCGATTAATCGCATATTACTAGCTACAAAACATTTATGTAACTTACTTATCTATTATTATTATTATTATTAATGACTAACACCAGAAGCTTAGGCACAAGCGTTGCTGCAAGACATGCGTTGGGAACTGTGTTTACATAATAATGTCATCCTCTTTGTCCAGAATATATACTCCCTCCGCCCTAAAATATATGTAAATTTCTAGGTTTTTTAACTTAATTGGGAAGTGACTACAACCTATGACAAAATTGTATATCATGGAATTTTCATGAAACAATAAGATATACAGTTGAATTTTGAGAATTTTTGTAGTAAAAACAAATATTTGTTTTAATTAAAAATCTCTACTACAGGCGTTCTTATTAAAAACCCCCTGTAGAAATATTACGGCAGGTGGTCAGTAAAGAGGTCTGCTTGGACTAAATAATTTTATTTGTAACATGTTATTTTTTAATAAATTATTTGATTTTCTAACCTAATTTTTTATTTGTATATGAACTATATGTATCTATATAATTATATTTTTGCACAGCATTTTTGTAGACTTATAATGGTTTTGTTTCAATTCTCACTTACTTTTGATTGACATCCCATACACTTGTATGGTGTTCAGTAATGCAAATGAACACATTAAGGATGATCTGATTAAAACCTATGACAAAATTGTATAGCATGGAATTTTCATGAAACAATAAGTTGTACAGTTGAATTTTGAAAAACAATTGAACAAATATTTGTTTTAATTAAAAATCTGTACTACAGGCGGTTCGTATTAAGAACCACCTATATAAACATTACTTCAGACGGCCCTTAAAGATGTCCGCTTCAACTAAATAATTTTCTATGTAACATATTATTTTTTAATCTATTACTTGATTTTCTAACCTAATTTTTTTATTTGTATACAAACTATATGTATCTATCTATCTATATTTTTTCCACACCATTTTTGTAAAGTTCTAATGGTTTTGTTTCAATTCTCACTTACTTTTGGTCAACACTCCATAAACTCGTATGGTGTTTACTAATGCAAATGAACACATTAAGGATGAACGGATTAAAACCTATGACAAAATTGTATAGCATGAAATTTTTATGGAACACTCAGAAATGCAGCTGAAGTTTTCTTTAAAAAATATTTCATAGTAAAAAAATATTTGTTTAATTAAAAAATTTATAGTGCAGAGGGCTTATAACAAGACCCTCTACAGTAAGTTCTTAGTACAGGCGGCTGGTAATGACAGCGGCCTGCACTAAGTCCTTAGTGCAGGTGTCTCGTATTATGCACCGCGTTTAGAAATGCATTAATGCTTGCGGTTCGTAATGAGTACCGCCTGCACTAATGCTGTGTATTGTGCTACAAAAAACGTGATAGGTATAAGAAGACTCTTGAAGAGACAATTAAGGCGGAGGTCAAGGCCTCCTTGAAAGAAAACTTCATAGAGTTTATGCAAGAGCATCAAAAGTATCTAGCAGAACAACAAGCTACTAGATTACTCGAGACTGTGCCAACTGAGAACCCGGATATTAGGCTCACATTGGGTTGTAACCTAAGTAGTGTAGCCTCTACGCCAGGACAGAGATATCCTGTAGATGATATTGCGGATTGCACGCCTTGTTGCCTTCATGTCCTGATTGGAAGGACGGGAAATAAGACAATTGAGGTTGCCACTGGACTTGCAATTCTAGGGCGTACCTTCCACTGTAGTCCCATCCCAACCAACTAAGTGAAGATACAAGTTAACAAAGTCATTAACAAGGACTATCTTAATTACGAACTCGACCAAAGTACACCCGAGGGAATCTCATTGCTTGGACAAGCATTAAATGAATTTATCCTTTGGCATAGATGTGATATTGTTTTTTGTGATGGGCCACCTACATCCCAACCACGTCTGAGTACCTAGCACATCTATCGACATAGGCAGGCACCAAGGGTGAAGAAGATGCAACCAACAAACAACCCTCTCAAAATGATACATTTGACGTACCTCCATCTTCTCCCAAAAGCCCATCAGATGTAACACAACAATGTGTCTTCAAGGGCAAAGCAGATTTCACACCATCAACATCTCCTCAGGAGCAAGAAGGTACAATGCTCCAGCCTTCCTCCAAGGGTCTTACAATTTCAATTGTACCTCTTTCTAACAAGAGCCCAACAGAGATGCCCAAGCCACCTCTCAAGGGCAAAAAAGATTTAGGCCAAAAGAGCCAAACTGTAGCACCTTCCGACAAGGGCCCAACAGAAATGCTCGAGCCACCTTTCAAGGGCAAAGAAGGTTTAGGCCAAAAGAACCAAACTTATTTAGCTCCTGCACACATTCACCGAGAAATTGCCTTGTATAAAAAGACTTCTTCGGCAGACACATTAAAGTATCTCCAAGGATTGCAAAGAAAGGTATCCTCCGTTCAAGAGCTTCCGAAGGATGATACTATTTTTATTGTAAGTTGGGAGGAGGATGGAGAATTCTATACCAGAGATGATATAAAGTTGCAAAGGAATGACCCAATTTGGCGTAAGGAGGATGTGCCTGAACAATATGTGAAAGGCAAACCATTTTTAACCTCAGTGCAACTCAGTAAGCTACATTTTCCATTAGGGCCCGTTTGAATCCTTGGAATTGAATTCATTTTGAAAATTACAACTTAGACATAGATTAATTAAGCTAATATAGTTGTATATAGAATATATTTGTATATTTATTGTTAGGCATACAAAGGACATACTTGTATGTTGTATTTCTATTGTAGAGAAGTGAGATAAAGAGTGTGTTATAAGTTGGGAGAATAGAATTGTAACATAATGATTTATAGAATCCATTTCCATCTCCCACCCTATAAATTTGAGATAGGCTTATTTGTGAGCTTGAGAAAGTTATGGAATGTCAAATTCCAAGCTAAATGGCCTAACTCATTATGTAGATTTTAATTCCTCAAAAATGATGGGATCCAAACGCCCTCTTAAGGAGATTGCATGATTTATACATGCAGGCGAGTGCTCTAGGGTTTACTCATGCCCTCTTTCATGTGTCGGCAAATGCATTTTGGAGTGTAGAGAGGACTCAATCTTTCAATTTTGAAGATTTATTCCTTATTTTCTGCAAAAAGAGAATCGATATCAACCTCCTAACCGTGTGGTGCTTGTAAGTCATACTTTTTAGATGTTAATTAAGTGCCTTTAAATCATTAGTACGAGATGTCATACTAATGAATAGTAACTTTATATGTAGGATGGTATTATTAGAGGACCAGAAGCAGAGAAACTACAGATGAGGATCCTCGATCCAACAAGGATTTCTCAGGTCAATTTTGACCTAAAGTTCAATAAAAATTTGGAGGAAAACAAGAACATGACAAAGAAGCAGTTTGAAAAGGAGACAAAGAAAATAATCAAGGAGAGAATGTTGCAAGTGGCAGAATATATAGGAAGGGCGATGCATAACTTTGTGAATGATAGCAAGAAGGATATAATGGCCCCTTACAACTTTAAGTATGTTTCAGCACTGCGCTCGACTTATTTTCTTAGAAAA
This sequence comes from Zoysia japonica, assembly GCA_001602275.1. Taxonomy (NCBI): domain Eukaryota; kingdom Viridiplantae; phylum Streptophyta; class Magnoliopsida; order Poales; family Poaceae; genus Zoysia; species Zoysia japonica. Next base: position 51,830 of record BCLF01000125.1, on the reverse strand, counting down.
TTACCTAATGCTCTGTTTATTTATATAGTAATCACTATATTTGTCTCCTTCTACAACCAAAGGAGGCGAAAGGGGGTAGTCTTTGACTCACTCAATTACCCCAAAGAATAATACAAAGATTTAATAAAGATTTTAAAAAGTATGCGTACTTTCTGCATGTATATTGGTGGATACTTATTATATTATAATTTATTTCCGTTTCATAATCATTTTTTGCATTTACATAGTGCTTATAAATTTTATATTAAATTTGACGGGGTCCATCCTCAAGGAAAAGAAAAGCTAACTCTATGCTATGATTTTCTCGTAACAACAACATCTCGTTTTCATATGTAATAGTAATTGGCCCAAATTTTTAACTTATTTAGTTTGTTTTTGTTTGAAGTGTCCTAAGCAACCTCCAGGCACTGTCCTATGTGGTTATTATGTCTGCGAGTACCTTAGGATCTCTGGACATTATAGATTGAATAGTGAGGATGTAAGGTATCTTATCAACCTACTTTGTATACTTAGATTAATTGGTATCATAGTGTCGTTATCATAAAAATTAGAATCTTGAACATACACGACGAAATATGGCATTATCCTGCCCACAGTCAGAGATGGAGTATCGGGCAAGCATCTGCCAAGATGGAGGTCAAGAAGAATTATAACCGGCGTTATCAAAGCCTCATTAAAGGCAGAGAAAACGGCTATATTATTAGTGCACGTTGGTAACTCCTGGAATTAATGCTCATTGTGACTCATAGTAACCCCTGAGGTTAATTTCCATTACGGCTGTCAATGCTCATTGTAGCCTATGTTGTAACTGCCCAACCCTTGTGCTATAAATAGGAGAGACCCTAAAGGGCATCTGGGAAGGGACCCAAAGGAGCTCTCACTCAACAGAACACCTTTCATTCCCTCTCGAACCAGTCTAAGTCCTTGTGTCTCTTTTTTGATGGATCTTCGTACTAGCAAAGCGTCCTCAAACCAAATATCTGCCGATCTTCATACTAGCAAAGCGACAGAGGCGCGCCAGGAAGAGGGGCGCATTGTTGAAGATTCATCAAGATTTTCACAAATCGTCAACGCATGCATGAGTTCATCTCGATTGATTCGCCGCCGCCAATGTCAAGAAGGAGGGCAAGTCACATTTCACCATTCTCTCCAAGAAGTTCATCTGCATCGGCACTCTACTTCGGGAGTTTATGCTACATCGGGCGTTCTCCCATTGTGTCCATTCGGACGACCAACCAAAGGGTGCTCATCAAATCGCCCGAAGAGCCAAAAATATCTTCGTTCAACAAATCACACGAAGTCAATGCCACCGCCTAAACTCCATCCTGTTTGATTCTAACCATCGGGCCTGTACTATCGGGAGTGCAAAACCTCGGGGCTAATTACTGCCGAACATTTTAACCGGTTGCAAGCTATCTTATCGGTGGGAGCAGTTGCCATCGGAATCTTCGGGCATGCCATTTACAACTTGGTCCACCCTGTAGTTGAGATAAAGGACTTTGGGAGGTTTAGGCCATAAATCAGTAATTCTCTGCCTCATCAGAAGATCAGATGAACTGATAGACATAGGGAAGCCTCGGCCTCATCGAGAATATTAGACGTACAGTCAATACTGGAAATCTTTGTTGTGGATGCCACGAAATAACAAATCCAAAATCCGATTGTCATTCAGGAGTGCCTTCAAGCAAGTTATCAAGCCATCAGTCCATTTCAGATAAGATGTTCTGGCTACTTTTATTTATTTTAATATTTTATACAGTACTACTACATGCACATACTGCATTCAACAGAATAAAATTTCGGGCAGACCTGGACTCGCATTTTTCACGCTTACTTTATCAAGCATTTATTTATTTTATATATATATCATTGCCGTTACAAAATTTATTTTTTTAAATATTCTAGCACAATATTTACCTGCTTATTACTAGCTAACAGGGATATTTTTAACCCTATTTTCTAGCTGCATCTCTAAGCAGGGTCTTTAGAATTTTTATCATTCTAGACATTCACACATAATATTATTTAGCATTCTGGATCTTCAACCGGAATCATTTATTGATTATTCTGGGAATTCAACTAGAATACTATTGATCATTGAATATTAACCATCAGAATTTTATTTTGGCCCTTATTGACTATCTGTATATTCATCTGTACAGTGAATAGAGCTTTAATGCTCAGAAGTTACTACTCGCTATGTCACTAATGTGCATGGCATCAATGAGCAGATAATTATCTCAGCCATTTTCATCTTCAATTGTTTTACTGGTTATATAGATATTCAACTAGATCTTATTATTAGAATATTTATCTCTACCATGAAAGCCACATTAACACTCGGTGGTTATTATTGTTTATGCCACTAATAGCACTGTTGATAATGTGCATGGCTATCTCACTAATGCGCATTTTATTGACAAATGAGCCATTTATTCCATAATTTATTACTATTTATTCACATACAGTTATCACACTGTTTATCTGGATTGCTTTGGAATATTCTAATGCTACAAATATTTTCTGTACATATTCATTGACATTTTAGTCATATCGGGCAGACGCATTTGCCCTCAGATTCAGCTATTTTCCTAACCACTCGCTGGTTCACAGGAATTACAGCACGAGCGCCCTTCTCAGGTCAAAAACAATCTTCTCAGATCATCAACATTCAGTGAGAACCTTAGCCATCCGGTATGGTTCCATAAGTCGCCTTGATTCAACTCAGGCTCTCGGTCTTAGCCGCATGCTCAGTTCAATAAGACATGACTCCTGAGCGACTCCAGCAGTCTAAAAGTGTGATTTACTCAAGTTGCTACCCGGTGTAGTCTCAACTTGAGCTTAATTACACTTACCCACAATGGGCACCCTACATATGACTTCAGATGGCGCTGATGTTTTGTACGACGACCCTTCTCAAAGCGAAAGTACTTAACAAACCCATCTGATGCGCATACAAATTTTACTTTGGACCAGGCCCGAATAAAAACCCGCACAATATCTTTGTCAGATTCAACTCGAATATTGACCCGATCATGAGCTCGGGGGCTCGATATTCTGTTCGCCAGCAGAATTATTACTTCTCTTCGGATCGGGCCCGAATGGAAAATAAACCCGTACTATATCCTTATCAGGATTCGACGACGCATACTGACCCGAGCGAGAGCTCAGGGGCTTGATATCTTTTACTCCAGCAAAATAATTATTTCATTTCAGACCGGGCCCCAACTGAAAATAAACCCTCATCACATCCGTATCAATGTAACATCCGGTAAATTTCAAATTAATAAAGCGACGAGTTATCCCAATTTCCGTTACGATAAAAAATCATCTGTCCTAAATTTCATTCTGTCTAATTCGAAATCCTTCTTTCTAAATTGTTCCGGTGCCGAAATAATTTAGTCCGCGTAATTTTCGTTGGGGCTAAAATTATTTTCCGGAATTTCCTAAATTAATTTTTAGATTCCTAAATAATTTTCTCTAATTATTTCTCAATTTTATCTTCTCCCACCTACCCTCATCCCTATCTATTTCCCTCCTATAAATATCTCTCTCATTCTTATCCTCCCCTTCCTCCTTCCCATTCTCCAGAAAATTATTTTGTCCTCGTCGCCGCCGCTCCGTACCCGCTCCCGTCGCCCCTCTGCGCGCCTGCCTCGATCCGCGTGTGTATTTCTGTCGCCATCAGCCGAGTTCGCGTGACGCCTGACGCTGAGCCGTCCCGCGCCGCGTGAAGCCGTCAACCGTCCGCTGGTCCTCCGCCTCCGTCCCCCG
>BCLF01000125.1:35541-47660 GCA_001602275.1 Zoysia japonica | reverse complement strand
GTCGCGTCGTCTTTCGTCGGCACCGACGTCGCCCCCGCTCGCTCGTTCCGCGTCGCGGTCACCGTCTCTGACAGCTCTGCCTCGAGTCGCGCGTCGTCCTGCGACGTGCCGAGTGCGCGCTCCGCCCGCGCGTGCTGTACTCTGATCTCCGCGCCTGACGCTGTTGACTTCGTCCGGATTCCATCGTCGTTTCATCAGCCTCGTCCCCACATGGAGTTCCGCGTCCTGCCTCGCCGCGCGTCATCGGATTCAGTCGCCCGCGCCGTCTACGCTCGTCTCGATTTTTGGTGAGTGACGTCGTCTCCGCTTCAGCACCTCCAGTGACTCCGGATTTTCCTGATTCCCAATCTCCAGTACTCCGATTTTCCAGCGCGTGACACCCGGTGTCCGATCTCTGATTCTCTGGATTCCGTCTTTGGTTTCCAGATCCTGGTGAGAATAATTCCCCTCTCTTCAATTACTTTTTCCTTCCGTTTGATTGTTGAATTAATTGCTAGTCAATTTGTGATTAATTGTTCTGCGATTAATCTAACTCTTGTGGTCTAGATTGTCTAACTCTTGTGGTCTAGATTGTCTACAATTTTTGGGGAACTCTGTCTGATCTCAGTTGTTTTCCAAAATTGTTCTGTTAATTTGTCTCATCGTGAATGTCGTGTAGATTTTTTCCGAAGAACGTTTTGCGCTCGTGTAGCCTAGTAGTTTCAATTTAGATTTAATTACCGGTTTTAATTGTCGCATAGCTAGTGTCTAACCTCTGTTCGTGCTGTGTTTAACTGGTGTTCCAGAGGAGGAGTTCCGTGAGCCTGCTCAGTTCGATGACCCGGATCTTGACTTCGATCCCGAGTTGCCAAGCAAGCCGCGTTTCTTGATCACTTTGTACTCAGTATTTTAAACTACATGTTTTGTTTGCAACTCTAATTTGCATGCCAACTATTTTAAAATATGCTAGCAACATTTCTAAGCCGTGCCTATTTACTGTTTCACAAATATAAGCACTAGGATTGCTATAGAATAATTATTTTATTTTTATGCTTAGCCATGCTTAGTCGCATTTATTTTTACCTCACACCTATCACTATAAAAATAGAATTTGTGTTAAATGCTTTTGAACTGTGATTCAAATGTGTGAGTTTTGCAAATAACTATACATAACTATTTAGCGGGGGAGGATGGAGTATGAGGAGCTGGGGGACTTTTGGGAAGTCCCTGTGAGCGTACCTGTTGCGGGTACAACAGGAAGATCCGAGCTGGGATCTTTTCGTGAGACTTGTTGTTGACGTTGAGGTTGGAGATAGTGCCTGCCCCAGCAATTAAGGATCGTGTCCTTCGAGCCTTGTACGCTTAGTTGAGAACCATGCACACCACGTTACCCTGTATGCGCAGTGGCTTGATCTTGAAGTTTGCCGAGACTGGTTGTTTACCCATGGGTTGACGGTGTCGTGTTAGTGTGGTGTAGAGCTATGACTCTCCACATGAGATCGAGATACCCCACCTGATCAGTGGTAGGCTCCTCACAGCTCTAGGACCCAATTGCGTAGGCATTTGGGATCCCTATCCTGGAGGACGGATAGCGCCAGTTAAAGCTTATGGACGAATCTTGTGTGTTCGTCGAGACTACGTCGGTAGTTTCCGATGATGATTCTTGTGGGTTTAGGTGCATAACCTCTGCAGAGTTACAGTCAATGCGCATTGCCACGTCCTTTTGGAAGGACACCCCCTGAGTTGTGCTCCTCGTTGAGTAGTTTTGTTTTCCTTCCTCCTCTTCTATTTCAAAATGTTTTGGACTCTGGCCTTTGAGCTGTGATCGGTTGTGAAGATTACACCGGCATTTAAAATAAACCCCCGTCTGGGATAACGGAGATCTCTGCGGGGCAAGATAATAAAATTTGATAGTTTTAAAATAAAGCTTTCTTGCATCTTTAAAATAAAATAAAATGTTTTAAACTTGCATTTAACACTTGAGCCATGCCTTCACCCTTAAAACCATTTGCATGCATACATTGTTGATAGGTAGTACGTGGTTTGCTGAGTATTCGCACTCATGGCTTTCTAATTTTTTGTTTTCAGAGGATACTTTCAGTTTCGACTTCGACTACGTCTCCGACGAACCGTGAAGTCAGCTCCTGCGCTCAAGCAAACCTGTGTGGAGGAGGTTCGCTACTGCTGTCATGTTGATGCTTCCGTTGCTGCTCTTGTTGGATTCTTGATAGTGATCTATCTGCTCTAAGATATTCCAGCCTGCATGCCGATGGACCCCTTTGGAGGATTTTATTCTAATAAATTTTCTTTGACTTCCTATTTTATATTCTCGTTTGTTGTTTAATACTTCTGTTATGGTTTCTTGACTGATCGCTTGTGATATCGTGCTTGCCAACCTCTTGGGATTGACAAAGTTACGGAAGATCAGGACTTATCGAAAGGTAAGAAAAACCCGATCATTACAATCAAGATCTAGCAATACATATTGATCTGAGCATATGATCGGGGCCTTCATATTATTTTCTCTGGCAGAATTTACTCTTCATACAAGCTCCGCTTTTATAAAGAGTCAGGGGGCTGCCATCATATATATCTGCATACATATCTGCCTCTCAACTTTTGAAGCACCTATCAACATTTTGGCGTGACCCTACAGTATCAACATTTTGACGTGACTCTACAGCAATATGAAGATTATCAAATTCTTATTCATCTAACAAGAAGACATTATTCAGAAATTTGCTTTACTTTTCGGTGTTGATGCAAGAAAAGCCGACCTTATTATTTCATCAGCTTATGAAGAATATGAGACACTGCTTAAAATGAAAATCAGTAACAATGTGAAGACCTTGTCGGTCTGTCATATTTTTGAAGACCTTGTGGCTCTGTCATATTTTTGAATACCTCGACTGCCAGTTGTTTATTTGAATTGTGCATGTTCGGACTTCATGATGCACCAGAAGATATTTTATGGCACCCCTCCTTTAAAGAGCTTACCTCCCACTACTAGTTATACAAGATGCAAAAATCAAGGTGAACTCTAGACGACAAAGAAGAAAATGCAAGAGCCGCTGTTAACGCCCAATAGGACAATACCCGACGATATTAACTTCCATGGAAAACGACATAGGCGTGCTTGCATAGGCGAATCCTGGAAGACCGAAGATAAGTTCTTGAAGACAAATTCCTGAAAGACAAATTTTTGAAGACGGAAGACAAATTCCTGAATATATAAGATAACTGCATTGGAAGGCAAGCTCGGGGGCTTGTCATTACCATAAAAATTAGAATCCCAAACATACAGGGCGAAATATGGCATTATCCTGCCCGAAGTCAGAGATGGAGTATCAGGCAAGCATCTGCCAAGGTGGATGTCAAGAAGAATTACAACCTGCGTCATCAAGGCCTCATTAAAGGCGGAAAAAATGGCTATATTTTTAGTGCACGTTGGTAACCCCCGGAATGAATGCTCATTGTGACTCATAGTAACCCTTGAGGTTAATTTCCATTATGGCTGTCAATGCTCATTGTAGCCTATGTTGTAACTCCCCAACCCTTGTGCTATAAATGAGACATAGGAGAGACCCCCCCCTCCCCTAAAGGGCATCTGGGAAGGGACCCAAGGAGCTCTCACTAACCAGAACACCTTTCATTTCCTCTGGGGAAGACATTTTCACTGGCCATTCGCCACCTCATAAAATACATGCCACACTGGACGTAGGGTTATTATCCTCCGGGTGGCCCGCACCAGTCTAAATCCTTATATCTCTCTCTTGATGGATCTTCGTGCTAGTAAAGCGTCCTCGAACCAAATATCTACTGATCTTGACCCGTAAGTCGAGCGTCGATGAAGAATGGCCTTGGGAAGAGACATGGAGCTTACAGGAGTTGATTTTGTTGGAAGTGACTTACGCTGTTTGTGTTCCAATCATCCATTATATTACTTTGATGAAATATTGAATTCAATATCTGTTTTGAAACTAAATTATATATCCTTTATAAAAAGAATTGTATATCCTATGTAAAAATATTTACAAAAATAATAAAAATTTTTTTGCATGCGGTCGACGCTGCAGACAGCTTATATTTATGAATCATAGTGCAGGCGGATTTCTTAAGTAGCCGCCTGCACTAAGTCTATTAGTGCAGGCGACTCTTTTACGACACCTGCCTGCACAAATGCTATTAGTGCCGGCGGTTATTTAAGATATCCACCTGCACTAAGGCTATTACTGCAGGCGATCCACTTAAATGCGTGTATAAATGCTTCATTCTTACAGGCTCACTAATTACAGCGGAACCGAAAACCGCATGTAGAAACTGGTTTAGAACCCCCTTCAGAGACTGTTGTTGTAGTAGTGCATGCCTGTAGCTGTTGTATTTTTAACTTTTAAGTTTATTTTTTGTCAATGCATATCAACTGATTATGTTGAGGAGTACCATGAGAAATACCAGGTTTACTCATACTTGAGTGGTCTTCTGGAGAAAATTATGTGTCTTAGCCAATGCCCATCATGTTTTTTATGTTTGATAGTTCATAATATGATAATCTCCTGCTCCTTTTTTAATTCCAATACGGGCCTGAATTTTTAAAAGTTGAGAATGTTTTCAATATTGCTAAAGTGGCATTCTAGAAAGACTCAGAGACATGCAGTGTGAATCAGTAGGAGTATGCTTTCTATCTGCCCTTTCATAAATCGACATGACTACCTCTAGCATTTTTCATAAAAAAGGGACTAACTCATCCTTGTTTCCTATTTTTCATCTTAAACATTTGTACACTGAATCCTTAGTCCAACAATTTGGTCGAACAATATTTATAAAGAAAATTATTAAATACTGTTCACGTTCTTGATTTTTTATTGAAGCTCTATCTGAATCTAATTGTGGACATGTCCAACTGCAGAGGCATAAATTGATGAAGAAGGTTTTTATGCTGCTTCATTATGAAACACAAGGACAATTAAGGAACAAAAGGTTCCAGAAGTAATCATGCTGTTTGGAGTGGTGATCTTGATGCAGTTGACTGTATTTATCATTTCAGTTACAACAGAGTCTGCTTTGATGTCCTCTGTTTATGCTCTGTCCATGTGACAACTCATCTGACTATTTTTTTCTCCTAACGCTTGTATGATACAGTGCAGACAAGTTAGACAATTGATTCAATCTATTTGTTAGGTCTTCTCGGTGGAAAGCACGGGCATGCTGTACATTAAGTTTATGACCTGGACATACAGCTGTAGTTTGTTGACATGATCAACTGAAATCAATCTAGCCTCATTTCATTTCTTACTTTTGTCTGATATGTTCTTAGATAATCATTTAGTAATATGTGTATGTAGAAGATAACTTTGCCGGAGTGAACTGAATTTAGTCAATGGTGTCAATATTTTGCATTATTTGCAACTCCATTAATGATGGCAGACTCTATAGACGCATTTGATTGTTTAATAGTGTAACAAACAAAGTGACGAGGATTTGTCCTCTGGAGTAGCGGAGCACAGTCATTCAACTAGTATTTTTTTTATTTCTATTTCTTCTCTTTTTTATTTACTAAACCATGGTTCACTATAGCAACCTATCAACAGCAGCTAAAAACCGCTTCACTGACTCAGCATCAGACGATAAATACCTTTGCCGACTCGTACTTTTTGTCGTTGTAAGTGGTGTCAGCGAATGTTTTACCTACTAACATCTTTTTACAGACCGACGTTCAGTCGCTGTTTCCAAAGAAATACTCACTGATAGTATGACACTACCTAATTCAATTACCGGCCCATATTGCATTGCCAACATCACAAATCTTCTCAAATAAAAATTTGTTATGCTATATTAATTCTCATTATTAACACAAATACAACTGATGAATTTAAAGTGCCTGCCTCCATTTTTTTATTTGAATATTTGAATTATACAATGCTAAACCAGTATAAGAAAAAATAATATGTTATAAATCCCTAGAACATCTACAATCAAGATGCTTGTCTTGTTCATCCAATTGTTACTACCTTCATTGTTTTGTTCCATATAAGCTGCTGCCTCATACATTGCAGGGTATGTATTCTTCCAACCTTCAGCTATAAATTGCTACAATAAAGTTATACAATTCAGGCAGGGCATGGGTCAAGGCTAGAGGCTATTCAAAGTTTAGTATTGGCGGTCCTTAAAACTCATATTTGATCATTAAATTTGAGAAGGACATCCTTTCATTGGATACACACAACGCTTCTCCACCTACTATAGCTCGTGCACAACAATTAACTTTAGAAGTGAGCTCGTTCCTAAACACATGTCTCTCTTTCTTTAAGTATAGATTGCTACCTAATAATTTTATCATGATTAAGAACATTGGAGAGGATCAAGGAAAGTATGAAGAAGGACATGGAGATGTTCAGGACCAGCAAGGCACGTGAGACCCTAAAAGAGAGTTAATCCAACTCGGAGTCGAGTTGCCCCCCGGGTTCTAAGAGCAGTCCGCACTAAAACGGATGTACAGGTCACGTACGAGATCCGTTTTAGAGGTTTTAGATATGGATAGAAAGCTATGAAGATAAACTTTCCAACAGCATTGTTCTTATCTCTAAATTCCACCGGAGTCAGCAGGAATCGTTAAAACAAGATGACATTTAGAAACTGCCCTTGTGCTGCGACACTATCTTTTGGCCTTTGGCGTCCTAAACTCTATATAATCAGTAGCCGCCGTCATGAGGATTAGGTTTTTGCTACGTTTTCATCTGTTGTCAAACACTTTCATCGTTTGACGGTTTCATGGATTCCAACTTCGCGATTCAGATTTCGCAATTGAGTTGCGTTCTTCTTTGTTTTTGCTTGTGTTCTTCGATTCACAGCATGAGATTAGCCTTCTTGGCAAGGTTAATCATGTTTGCACAGTTGATAACTAGAGGAGAAGTGGTGCTGCGACTGTAGGGTTCGAATCGTGTTCATTTGAGGCCGAATCGATTGTGTGTTGCATCTACACCAAATCGAGAGTTACCATGATCTGACAGAAGATCGGGAACCACATGCACATCAAGTGGTAATCAGAGCTTCAGGCACATCTATACTTGTTGATTTTACATTCATCTTATCATTCATAGAAAAGCCTATACACAAAAAAATAATAAATTGTTAGGTGTTTCTCTGTTCAAGCTGTGTTTAGCCTTTGCATAATTTTATTTCAGAGTTCGTAGTATTGAGTTTGTGTCCTTAGGTCGTGTTTTGGTTGTTGGATTTCGATATCGTTTTGCAACCAGGTGTTTTCCTTCAGCGTTCATCTGTTATAGTGTTCAATCTGTTATCGTATCACATCTGTAATTTATTTCTTTTGCATCAAAATTTTAACCCACTCACCCTATATTTCAATCACAAACAGATCCACCTTTCATAGATCCACCTCTCCATAATTATCCACTGCTCAATCATCCACAAAATCACCACCTGATTGCATTCGGATTGTGTTTAACACTTTCCAAAAATGTATCTTGGGCACCCTTCAGTAAAACGGACATAACTTTTGCATATGAACTCAAAATTGGGCTCCTTTTTTCAAATTCTCAGAATGAAAAGACACATTTGGGGCTCTCCGGCTATGCCGGGCTCGATAAAATTTTGGAGGCAAATTCCCCCTGTAAGTGGACCTTTGTGAATTTACAAGATTTAGAGTACAATTTCAGACATCTTCGTGATTTTCCACAAAACACATCCTTTATTGCTCAGTCTGAAACTTCTTGGTGTTCTTGTTATTGTGCCTCTGGTCAAGAGAAAAATAGTGAAAATACTAAAGAAAATTAAAAAAAGAGACATCATTGAGGTGACATCTTTGTGCTGATTGCTGATCTTTGGAGCCCTGTCTTTCTGTTGTTGATCTTTTTGTCTTATCATTGTGCGCATTGGGATTTTTCTTCAGATTCGATGAGCAACTAGAATTATGTACTTGAAACACTTATTCAGCATTACTATCTGTTATAGAATTATGTTCGACTAATCATTATTTCAGCCCTCCAAGCTTCACATATCAACCTCAGACCAGCATTGTATTTGACCTTGCAATTGTGGAATTACGACTCCCTGGTTTCTCCTGCCACCGGTTGTACCATCTTTTGCCTTGCATTGGTAAGAACTTGGTAAGTCGTTTCCTTTTGCAGATCTACCACCAGGGATCCCACACCACCGTAGTGTACGGATAATATCCTTCTTTGCTTCTTTGTTGTTTCTAACCATGGCACGAAAGGGTAAGTCTGGAAGTGATAAGGCCGAAGCTTCTAAAGCTACCAACTCCCCAAAGACTTCGATGAATGTGTCAGTCAAAATCAACTTGCTAACACTCTTGCTAAGTTCGATCTGAGGATGAATTAGCAATTCAATGCAATGGAGATGCTCTTCCAAACAATGAACCAGGAATTCTAGGTTCTCTCAACTCGTATGACAATCCTTGAGAGACGTCCACCACCCGAGAGAGTGGGGAAGAGGAAGTTAATGATGAGAACAACTCTAAGAATGACATTGACAACAATAGAGACCAACAGAACAGATTCCGCAATCGTCAATGTCGTAACCGCCAAGGTATGGGAGGTAATGAAAATCATGCTCCTTACGAACCTTTCGTTAATATTAAGTTTACCATCCCACCCTTCTCTAATAATTATGATGTTGAAGCTTATCTTGATTGGTAGATGATTTTAGAGCAAAAATTTACCTCTCACTTAGTCTCTGAAAATCATAGAGTTAGACAAGCTACTAGTGAGTTTCAAGATTTTCCTTTACTCTGGTGGACTGATCTTTGCAAAGCATATTTGCCACCTGATAATTGGATAGATTGAAAGATGCCATGCGTAAACGTTTTGTTCCTCCTTCCTATCACAGGATTTGAGTAAAAAATTGCAACGCTTAGAACAACATAATAAATCTATTCAATGTTATTTTGTTGTGTTACAAAAGGGTATGATGTGTTATGGGATAGATGAGGACATTGAGGATACTATCTGTTATTTTTATGGTGGGTTGCGCCGTGATATTTTGGACATATTTAATTATAAACATTATCATATTGTCGAGCAGTTGTTCCACCTTGCTGTGCTTGCAAAAAAAGAATTGCATGGATGACAACAACAGAGCAGTACCCGTACATGCACTCCACGGTCGACATTCCTCCTTCTTTGAACACTACAGCAACACCGAAACCAACCCCTTCAGCGCCATGTTTGGATTCGAGTAAGACTTCTTTGCAGGTACCCACCAAGACTACATCCTCCACCACTTCTGTAGGACGCTCGTCCAATATCAAATGCCATCGGTGTCATGGCCCGAGACATATGTAGCGAGATTTTCCAAGTCAACGGACGTACGTTGCTACTGAAGTGGAGATACATAAGTACTTTGGATGTTGAAGACAAAGAATCCGATGACAAGATTCCTGACAATAATGATGGCCAAGTATTTGGTGCTGATGACACTTCAGCCTACAAGACCATCATTGTCCAATGAGCGCTCTCTGCATAGGTACATCCTGATAAGATTTAACGTCATAATCTGTTTCAGATTCATTTTGTGATCAAGAACCGGTGTGCACACGTGATCATTGATGGCAAGAGCTACAACAATTTAGTGAGTACTGATCTGATCATTAAGCTTGACTTGCCCACACAGCCACATCCACATCTGTACCATGTCCAATGGTTAAATGACTCCGGTAAGGCAAAGGTAACAAAAACTTATCGAGTCCCTATCTCCATTGGCAGCTATGTTGATTATGTGGATTGTGATGTTGTACTTATGCAAGCTTGTTCATTATTATTGGGTCGTCCATGGGAACATGATAATGATACTGTCCTCTATGGTAAAAGTAATAAATATACTTCCATCCATAAAGGAAGGAAAATTACTTTATACCTTTGAACCCCGCTGAAATTGTACAAGCTGATAGGGATAGACTTGCTAATGAGAAGAAAGAACATTCTCCTACATCTGAAAATCAGCAAGCAAAAAATTTGAAAAGTCCTGTAATGCTTGCAACAAAATCTGATCTTGCTGAAATTTTTAATGAAAATGTTTCATGTTATGCTCTGACGTGCAACGATGCATTGTTTTTACTTGAGGATCTTGCTTCTTCTTTTCATGCACTTGTTGCTAACCTTTTGCAGGAGTATTATGATCATTTTCCACCCAAGATATCCGGGCTTTCACACGAAAGGAAGTGTGCGAGTGCTCAGCCAGCACGGGCGGAATGGAGATTCTTTAGTCCACTTGAAAACAAGGAATGAAATCACTTTTCGAGGGGAATGTGTACAACCTCTGCAGTTGCTCACAGTCATGTGCATTGCATGGACTCTCACATGATTAGTGGGATTAGCTATGGTTTGGTGATGTTAGTGGATCACAGTGGGAGACTGTGATTGGTTCCTATGTTGGTGCTACAGCTGGGTAGGCTGTAGGCATGTTTGTAGGTGTTCGGTGTCTATCACTTAGTAAATAGGTGCTTAATAGGAAGTGTGTCTCTATTGTGAGCTTTTATGCATACTGCCTTTGCCTTGTTATTGCCACATGTCATCTTTTTCCACACTTGTTGAGTACATTCCGTACTCAACCTTGCCTTTATAAATGCTGCTCAGTTGGAAGAAAAGCTTGAGAGGACATTGAAGATACAGGAGCTAAAGTCTAGGCGTGCCTTCTCTCCGATCGACCGCCTGTGAAAGCTGCACTATGCTTGATTTTCTTTTTCGCTGCATTTAGTAATCGTTTTCTTTTCTTTTTTTTCGTGACATTGTTCTGCTTTACCATTAATGAAGTCATTTTATGTGTGAAACTTGATTCATGGACACACATAAAGGGTCACTTGGTTTTGGCCTTAAAACCAGGTGTGACAGGAGTGGTCATCAGAGCCGTGTTGACTGTAGGACACAAGCCTAGATAGAAATGGCCGAATTTTAATGTTGGTTTTATAAAACCTTTTCCCTATCTCTCATTCCTTGATTAATTATTTTCTTTTCTTTCAAAATATAGTGTTTTGCACTTTGCCCAAGCCAGTAGTCGATAGATGTTTCCAAAGCCTTCCCTAACGCTTAAGTTAGTATCCCAATTTATTGAAAGTATGCGATGTAGTCTCGTTGATTGTTGATTGTGCTAGAATTATGTGATCAAGCCATAGCTTGTCCTTGAGCCACCCAAAACTCTTCAGCACGTGCCTCATAAGATGGTCTACACAAGAAGAATCGTCATCAACAACAAGTCAAGAGCAAGAATTAATGTCGAAGACCTTCTTACAAGCAGAAGGGAAGTGCACGCACAAGGAAGTTGCAGATGAAGCTCGGTAGGTCATGATGCTTATTTTGTTGATGATATGATTGCTTGAGTGGCTTGGTTGCTTGAAATCCTTGAGCCCATCCTCTCGATCAACTTGAAGTTCATCATCGACAACAACTCAAGCAACATGATCTTCTATCAAAAACCCTTGCCAAGTCATTCAAACTCATGGAGCAAAGGGAGCACTAAAGGTCAACCTGAGTTGCTTTGGTGTTGTGTGCATCCTTTCCCTGATCATACACCTTCATAGATGCAAATAAATAAATACAAAATTAAATAAATAAATAAAAGAACGTGCTTTCTAATTCATTCATTGAAATAATCAAATGTGCCCTTTTAAATACAAATCCTCTGACCCTACCTTACAGAAGAATCTCGGTGCGAGATTCCTACGAGATTCCTGTTAAGGGGGGTAGTGTGTCATACCCTAAATTTTTCATTTGGCAATATGAATAATTCACAATAATAAATAGGAAATAATAAATTAATTAAAGAATTTTATTTTTATTTTGAATTTCAAAATGTGTTTAAATCATCCTGAAAATAATGTTTAAATAATTCCTTGTCATTTAAAACATGCTTTTATAAACTAAGTTTGTTTTTATTCTAAAGGCATGTTTATTTCCTTATAAAAAAAATGTTTCCTCAATTTTTTTGGATACTAAAATATATCAATTAAAACTTTTAAATGTTCCAAAGCTTTTTAAATATATTTTTTTCATACTAAATTAATTGAAATCTTTTCAAATGGGAACCATCCAACATTAACCATACAGAATCTAGTAGGTCATACCTCAAATTTTCATTTAGGGATGTGAATAATTCATAATAATTAATAATAA
>BCLF01000125.1:20587-35304 GCA_001602275.1 Zoysia japonica | reverse complement strand
TATTTAAATATTTTTTATTATTATTCTTTTTTTCAATTTTAAATATATTCAATATTTGTTAGAAAATAAAGGTTTAATATTTTGTTTAATATTAACTTATTTTAATTTAATAAAATGATTTTGTAGTTATTTTAAAACCAAGTTTATTTGAATTGAAATAATAATAATGAGGTGTTTGCCCAAAATTTGATTATTCATTGAAAAGATGTATTTAAAAAATGATTTTTATTCTGAAATTTGGTCTTGTTTGAAAAGGTTCTAAATAACACATGAAATGCATTTATATCAAATACTTTCAACTGAATTCTTCTATTTTTTATAATAAATAATTGGGTAATATAATAAAAGATAGAAATGAAAAATAAGAATAAAGGAAATAAACAAAAGGAAAGAAAAGATGCTTTCAAAATTTTGGATTCCGGGAAAAAAAGTCTTAAAATATGTTTTTATTTGAAATAGTTTAAATAAAGTAAAATGCATTTATCTCAAGATATCTTAAACGAATTCTCTCATTTGGAAATTTTAAGAATTATCTGATAAAAACAATAATTAAATAATTAAAATGATTTAGATATGAAATAAGTAAATAAAAAGAAGAGAATAGAAGTCCACCCTGGCCACCAGCCCACATTCCCTTTCTTTTTTTTCACCGCGGCCCAGGCCCTGCCAGCTATCCTCCCTCAACTTTTCCCCAATCCGGCCCAAAGCCTAGCTGCCCACCTCTCCCCCTCTTCCTTCCAATGACACCCAAGCCCATCCCGTCATCCCTAACCTCTGGCCGAAGGATCAGGAGCAGCGTCACCACCCCGAGATCCCCTCTGCGCCTGCCGCCCCTGTGTCCCTATCTCGTTCTCCAACCGTCCCCTGCGCCTCACGCGACCTTTCCCAATAAAAATGCCCTGATCCCGCCGTCTTTTACCCTCAATCCGAGGTGCAAGTTGCCAACCCTAGCTCGCCCGTCGCGCCGCCTCCCTAACCCGCCCCGGCCTTGCTGGACCCCACACGGAGCTTCCCCTTGCCACGCCACCCCCTCCCGACCAAGTCTCGTCGAGCTTCGCCACCGGATCCACTCCCCCGCCGCCGCTGGAGCTCGGAACCCACACCTCGCACACCGCTGTCCAACCTTCCCCGACGTTGACTAGCCCCATGGTTAGAATCCCTGCACTCTCCTCTTCAATTCAAGTCGCTCCCCACTGAAATCCGCGCACGAGGGAGCCCCGAGGCTGAGCTCGTCGGAACTCGGGCAACCATGGCGTCGCCAGCCGCCTGCGTTGGCCACGATTAGATCTCCTAACCCTTTTGTTTTATTTTAAATCCGATCCCTTGATTTGAAAACAGACGCCCCAGATTAATCCGAAATTTACCATACAAAAATAAATGGAACTTTCTTTACTGCGTCAGCATGATGTCATGTTGACATCAGCAGACCCGATTATTTATAACTAATTAGAAAATTTGTTTCAATAAATTCAGATTAATCTGTTGATTACTAAATAAAATAACAAAATAATTAATAATATTATTAATCTAAAAAATAATTTTAATAATTATTTAATGATTAATCTAATAACAATTATATATAATATAATTATTTAATAATAATTAATTATGTTAATTTTACAGAAAAACCATTGTACTTTTGTTTAATTACAAAACAATCGCTGCCATATGACAACCCTGAAACTTTTCTGTAATTACTTTTAGTCCTTAATTAATTCCACAAATTACAATTTGATCCTCAGAACTTAATTTTAATTACAAATTAGCCCCATAAATGGTAATAATAATTCGTATAGTTATTAATAATTATAAAATATCATAATATAATAATAATGCTATTAGTAGCAATAATAATTATTAAAAACATAGTAAAATAATATGATTATTCTACTGAAAATAATAATAAATATATTACATAATGATATTAACATTATTAATGATGATGATAATTATAGTGACAATAAATTTATAACACCCTTACTAATAATAATCATATTAATAGCATAATATCACCATAATAATATTTATATCACTAATAATAATATTAGTAATACCAGCATTAATAATAGTAGTAGTAGTAGTAATAATAATTTAATGATGATGATGATGATGATGATGATAATTCTAATTCTAATACTAACTATATCCTTTTATAATTAAGCCCTTCTAACTTTAGTAAATTATAATTTAATCCTTGTTAACTAATAAATTTCATTTCTAAATACTAAATTTTCTAAATTAATATATCTTACTATTTTAATGAAATAATTTGCACCTAAGTCCTCACAACTTTAATTTAATTATGATTTAGTCCCTAAAACCTTATAAACATTGTAATTGTTAAATAGTAACTCCAATTTAAGTGAATTTTATACCAAAACGATCTTATCGAAATAGCCTATGCATTCATGACATCATCCTGTTGTTTCTGTTCTATTGTATGCATGTTTGTCATTGGTTCATGTTTTATTGTTTGTCATGCCTGCGCACTTAGATGAACTCGCTTCAGATCTATTACAAAGGCAAGTGTCCTTGACCATTTTGTGCCTACTTTACAAAACCTCTATTTTGTAGATTGCATGCTTGTGTCAAATTAAATGCGCATCTATTATTAGAAATTCACCTAGTCTTTCCTTATTATGCCTTGTCGCCCTAGTTTACCTTTTTGTCAGGTAGATTACATGCTTAGCTTGTTGTTGTTGGGATGGTTGATGTTAAATTGATTTATTATCATACTTGTTTCACGAGCATTAAAGGGTTATTTAATAGTAACTTGGAGATTAGTGATTTGGGTGATATGATTGATGTAGGGCTGTGTGCGGGGTTATCGGCACTGTCCCTTGGTATGTTATCTTCCCAAATATAAGGACCGATTCATGGAGCGACCACCCATGTGCAACCGTATTACCACGAGACAAGTACGGGTGCGGTCTGGCGTAGTAGGAGGACTGTTCTGTGCATGCCAACCGGTGGAGCGAAGATAGCGGGTTACGCCTGGATTCGCCTGGAGAGAGATGTGTGGGGAAGGGAGGGTTACTCCCGGGAACCATTTGGCACAAGAGGGGGCTTTTTCCCAGGTTATGGTTAGTGCCTGATAGGAGAAACCTTAGTGGGCACGGACAAGCTGGAGGAAGCCATGGAAAGGCTTTGAAGTGATCTCCTGGCCTTCACACCAAAGGAAGTGTGCAAGTGCTCGGCCAGCACGGGCGGAATAGTGATTCTTTAGTCCACCTGAAAACAGGGGATGAAATCATTTCTCGTGGGGATTGTGTACAACCTCTGTAGTGTTAAAACTGTAATGACAGCCGTACTCATGGTCATGAGCATTGCATGGACCCACATATGATTAGTGGGATTGGATATGGTTTGGTGATGTTAGTGGATCATAGTGGGAGACTGTGATTGGTTCCTATGTTGGTGCTACAGCTGGGAAGGTTGTAAGCATGTTTGTAGGTGTTCGGTGTCTATCACTTAGTAAATAGGTGCTTAATAGAAAGTGTGTATCTATTGTGAGCTTTTATGCAAAAGAACCTTATATTGCCTTTGCCTTGTTATTGCCACATGTCATATTTGTCACAGTTGCTGAGTACATCCTGTACTCAACCTTGCCTTTATAAATATTGCTCTGTTAAAAGAAAAGTTTGAGAGGACATTGAAGACGCAGGAGCTGAAATCTAGGCGTGTCGTCTCTCCGGTCGACTGCCTATGGAAACTGCGCTACACTTGGTTTTCTTTTTCACTGCATTTAGTAATCATTTTCTTTTCTCTTTTATCGTGACATTGTTTTGCTTTACCATTAGTGAAGTCACTTTATGTTACCGGATGCTTTTCTTGTAGTGTTAAGAACAAATATGACTATCACTATGTTGCCACATGAAAAGGCTAGCAATGTTTATTCTTGTTTGCATGTAGTCGTAGAGAAAATCAATGCATTGGGCCTCAAGAGCAGAATTGAAGATCATGAGAAAGCTATTAAGGATGTCATCGTCAAGTTACAACTCTATCGTCATGTGTCTCTTCCAAACCGACTTGGCAAACTCCTCCATTAATGTGATGCTCACGAAGCTTATGGCTTACAAGGAATATATGTTGGGGACCTCCACCGACTCTCTAGTGCCAAGAATCTTGCTCTTCAAGTTGAAGAACCTCCTAATGGCAAGAGGAAGAAGAAGAAGAAGGTAGAAGAAGATGAGGATGATGAAAGTGAGAATGAAGACTGTGCACTCTTAATGAAGAAGTTATTTCACAAGGGAAGATCTTCATCCTCGAAACGCAACTACGGGTGCTTCATTTGTGTCTAGAAAGGCCATTTCGCGAAGGAGTGCCCCAAGCCCAAGAAGGAGAGCAGGAAGAAAGCTTCAAGCGAGTGTGATGATGAAGACTAAGCTCCAAGGAGGAAATTGAATAAGAATATCTTTGTCAAGGAGAAGAGCAAGAGCAAGAAAAGGTGGAAGTCACCGCACAAGGCTTACATTGTGAGTGATGGATCACCAATGACAATGATTCGGACTCCTCTTCAAGCAAAGATGATGAGCTTGCGGGTATCGCTGCTCCACCAATGAGCTTCCACCACCATATCTATGCTTGATGACCCGAAGTTGAGTGGCCTATATGGATGAAGATGATGATCTTGAAGAAGAATAACATGGCTATAATGATGATGCACCAAGTTATGATGATCTAGTCCTCATCCTTGAGAAGGTGAAAGCTTCATGACTTCCAAAAAGGTATGAATTGATTTTGGTGATTGAATGAACATCATAGGTAACGGTTGTGATTGTAGGTTTCACCCCGCAAATCTCTACATCATGGTGGGTTTCCTCGATGGATGACAAAGGACGATCCCAAGAAGAGGAGTTCCAGGCATTGGAGGATCAAGGCTAAGGACTAGCTATAGAGTCCATTGGAACATCGATACTATTAAGAGGGGTCAAGTCATTTGTCTCTTGTCATACATGTGTTAGAGGGTGTGAATGCTTCTTAGTTACCTCAAAAAGCACCGAAGATGGCAGAGGAAGCGAAGTCGAAGATAGAAGCTCAAGTCCAGTTGAAGATGTAGTCACTAGACAGTCCAGTGAGCCCTGGAGGAGTTATTCCAGAGGGAGGTGCTCTCTGGAGTCGAGGTGAAGCAGACACCGAACATTCCGGTGGTGCAGTGACCGAACAGTCTGGTGAGCCAGACGCTGAAGTCTAGAAGAGGTGTCTCGAGAAGTCCAAACGAGAAGGTCACCGGACAGTCGGGTGAAGGTATGCACCGGACAGTCTGGTGTCACATAGAATGGATTTCAGAGAAGGTGTTTCCCTAGTCTGCAAGAAGACAAGTCACCAGACATTCCGGTGGGAGTACTCACCAGATTGTCCGATGATTGGATAAAGCAGATAGCTTTATGACATCACGTTTCAACGGTTTTCTCTAAGCTTGGAGCTATTTAAACTGTGGAGGGGGACATTTTATCGTGTGCCTGAGGTCTGAATTGCTGGAGAAAACTTGTGAGAGGCCAAAGGACACCGTCAAGAGAGCAGAAGACAAGATTGGAGATCTTTGGTGCTGGTAGGAGAGTGAAGTGTACCCTTGTGAGCATTGTTCCAAAAACGACAAGAGGAACCAAGACTCCGACGGGAGTGGTTCAACGAGGGTTAAAGAAAAGCGCCTACCTTCCAAGTCCTCAGAAAAAATCGTTGAGTATTCTCTTGACTCTCTCTTTGCTTTCCACATTTCATATTGAGTAGACTTGCTAGGTTGTTTTGTGATTACTCTTGGTATCGTGCTAGTGCTTGCTTGTTGTCTTTACTTTCCACTAGCATTGTTAAGGGTCTTGGCCTACTAGAATTGTCTAGGATTGCTCTTGTTTTGATTGAGTCTCATAGTTTAAGTTTATAGCGAATTTAGTATTAGAATTTAAGTTTCTAGGCTCATTAGTATTAGAGTTTGCCCCTAAGGTCATCCTAAACTCTATATAATCAGTAGCCGCCGTCATTAGAGATAGGTTTTAATTATTTGTTATATGTTATCAAACAGTTTCGTCGTTTGACGGTTTGTTAGTTTTTCAACTTCGTGATTTAATTCAGATCTCGCAATTGAGTTACGTTCTTCCTTGTTCTTGCTTGTGTTCTTTGATTCGCAGGCTTGGATTAGCCTTCTTGGCGAGGTCAGTCGTGTGTGCACGGTTGATAAACAGAGGAGAAGTGGTGCTGCGATTGCGGTGTTCGAATCGTGTTGATTTGAATCCGGATCGATTTTTTGTCGCATCTCCACTAAATCGAGAGTTACCACGACCTGACGGAAGATATGGAACCACGTACACATCCAGCGGTATCAGAGCTTCAGGTATACCGTCAGGTTCACAATCTATCCTTGTTTAATTTGCGTTCATCCTATAGTCCATAGAAAAACTAAAACAAAAAAAATATTAGATCGTTAGGTGTTCCCCTGTCCAAGCCGTGTTTAGCCTTTGCAAAATTTTATTTTAGAGTCCGTAGTGTTGAGTTTGTGTTTTAGTTGCTGGATTCAAAATTGTTTTTTCATCCAGTTGTTTGTCTTCATCGTTTGCATCATTCAGATCTGTTACCGTATTTACATCTGTTATTTGTTTCCTTTGCATCGAAATTTTATCCCACCCACCCATCCCATATTTCGACCACAAACAGATCCACTCTTCATAGATCCACCTCTCCATAATCATCCGCTACTCAATCATCCACAAACTCGCCAACCGATTTCCTCTCGATTGCGTTTTCACACCTTCCAAAAACGTGTCCCGGGCACCCTTAAGTAAAACGGGCATAACTTTCTCATACGAACTCGAAATCGAGCAATTTTTTTTTTCAAGTTCTCAGAATGAAAAGACGTATTTGGCTCTCCCCAACTTTGTCGAGGTTCAAAAAAAATTTCAAGGCCAAATTCCCCCTCGAAGTGGACCTTTGTGAATTTACAAGATTTTTGGTGCAATTTCGGACATCTTCGTGATTTTCCACAGAACACATTCCCCATTGGATCGGTCTGACACTTCTTGGTGTTCCTATTTTTGTGCCTTTGAAAATTAAAATAATAGTGAAAATTCAAAAGAAAAAAAGGGGACGTCATCAAGGTGACATCACTGTCTTGTGCTATACCGTGCTGATAGCTGATCTTTGGAGTTGCGTCTGTTGCTGATTTTTGTGCATTCTTATCATTGTTCGCATCTAGATTTTTCATAAGATTAGACCAACAACTGTAATTACATACTTGAAACACTTATTCAGCATTACTATCTATTATAAAATTGTGTTTCACTAACTATTATTTTAGCCCTCCAAGCTCTACATATCCACTTCGGATCAGCACTGCGTTTGACCCTGCAATTGTAGCATTACAATTCTATGGTCTCTTCTACCACCAGTTGTACCATCGTTTACCTTGCATTGGTAAGAACCGTGTAAGAACTTGGTAAGTCGTTTCCTTTACAGATCTGCCACCATAGAACCCTCACCACCGTAGTGTAGGGATAATATCCTGCTTTGTTTCTTTGTTACCTTCAAACCATGGCAGGAAAGGGTAAGTCTGCAAGTGATAAGAGTGAATCTTCTGATGCTGCCAACTCCCCGAACGACTTCGCTTATATTGTCAATCAGAGGATGACCGAGCAATTCCAGACAATGAACCAGGAATTACAGCGACTCTCAACTCGTATGACAAACTTTGAGACGCATCAACCACAATAGAGAGAGGAAGAGGAAGATGAAGTTAATGGCGAGAACTATTCCGAGAATGACGTTGACAATGATAGAGAACAACAAAACAAAATGCAAGATCGTCAATGCCCTAACCGCCAAGGTATGAGAGGTACTGAACATCGTGCTCCTTACGAACCTTTCACTAAGACTAAGCTTACCATCTCACCCTTTTCTGGTAATTATGATGCTAAGGCTTATCTTGATTGGAAGATGGTTGTAGAGCAAAAACTTATATCTCACTTAGTTCCTGAACAACATAGAGTTAGACAAGCTACTAGTGAGTTTTGTGATTTTGCTTTAGTATGGTGGACTGATCTTTGCAAAGCACATTTGCAACCTGATAGTTGGGATAGATTGAAAGCTGCTATGCGTACCCATTTTGTCCCTTCTTCCTATCAAAGCGATTTGCATAAAAAATTGCAACGCTTAGAACAACATGATAAATCTGTTCAAGAATATCTTGCTGAGTTACAAAAGGGTATGATGCATTGTGGGATAGAAGAGGACTTTGAGGATACTATCTATCATTTTTATGCTGGGTTGCGTCATGAAATTCAGGACAATTGATTTCAAAGACTACGATTCTCTCAAGCAGTTTTTCCACCTTGCTGTACTTGCAAAAAAAAGAATTTCAGAGAAAACAACTCCAGAACAGCAGCAGTACATACACTCCACGATCGACATTTCCTTCTTCGTTGACCACACGTATGCCACCACCATCGAGCAAGAGGCCTCCCACCACCTCCAACACTGCCACAGCACCGAAACCAACCCCTTCGGTGCAATCTTCGGACTCGAGTAGGCCTTCCTTGTAGGTACCCAACAAGAATACATTCTCTAGTACCTTCACAGGACGCTCTCCAACATCAAGTGCCAAAGATGCCATGGCATGGGTCATATGCAGCAAGATTGCCCAAGTCAGCGGGCATACATTGCTACTGAAGATGGAGGATACATAAGCACTTCAGATGTCGAGGATGAAGAATCCGATGATAAGATTCGTGACGATGATGATGGCCAAGTATTTGGTGGTGATGATACCTCGACCTACAGGACCATCATTGTTCAACGAGCGCTCTTTGCACAGGTACACTAAGATTCCACGCCATAATCTATTTCAAATTTACTTTGTAATCAAGAACCGACGCGCACGCGTGATCATTGATGGCGAGAGCTACAACAATTTAGTGAGTACTGATTTGATCACTAAGCTTGGCATGCCCAAACGACTACATCCACATCCGTACCATATTCAGTGGTTAAATGACTACGGTAAGGCAAAGGTAACAAAAACTTGTCGAGTTACTTTCTTCATTGGCACCTATATTGATTCTGTGGATTGTGATGTTGTACCTATGCAAGCTTGTTCATTGTTATTGGGTCATTCATGGGGACATGATAATGATGCTATCCACTATGATAAAACTAATAAATATACCTTCACACATAAAGGAAAGAAAATTATTTTGTTACCTTTGACCCCTGCTAAAATTGTACAAGCTGATACGGATAGAATTGCTAATGAGAACAAAGAACATCGTCCTACACCTAAAAATCAGCAAGCAATAAAATTAAAAAGCCCTGTAATGCTTGCAACGAAATCTGACCTTGCTGAAATCTATGATGAAAATGCTTCATGTTATGCTTTGGTATGCAAGGATGCGTTGTTTTCAGTTGAGGATCTTGCTTCTTCTTTGCCTTCTCCAGTTGCTGACCTTTTGCAGGAGTATCATGATGTCTTTCCACACGAAGATACCTCAAGGACTACCCGCCATTCGAGGGATTGAGCACCAAATTGATTTGATTCCTGGAGCGAGCTTGCCAAACCGTGCCGCCTACCAAACCAACCCTGAGGAGACTAAGGAAATTCAGCGACAAGTCTAAGACCTTTTGGACCGCGGGTATGTACGTGAGAGCCTTAGTCCTTGTGCTGTTTTTGTTTTTTTTTTCCAAAGAAAGATGGTTTTTGACGAATGTGTGTTGATTGTAGAGCCATTTACAACATCACCATTAGATATGGTCATCCTATTCCTAGGTTAGACGACATGCTTGATGAATTATGTGGTTCTATAGTCTTCACTAAAATTGACTTGCGAAGTGGATACCACCAAATAAGAATGAAACTGGGTGATGAATGGAAAACTGCTTTTAAGACTAAGTTTGGATTGTATGAGTGGTTAGTAATGTCTTTTGGATTGACTAATGCACCTAGTACTTTCATACGTTTGATGAACGAGGTCTTACGTTCTTTCATTGGAATATTTGTGGTAATTTCTTTTGATGATATCTTGATTTACAACAAGTCAATGAACGAACATTTATCTCACTTGCGTGCTGTTTTTGATGCTTTGAGTGATGCACATTTGTTTGCTAACCTTGAGAAGTGCGCCTTTTGCATGGATCGAGTCTTTTTTCTTGGCTATGTTGTTACTCCACAGGGAATTGAAGTTGATGAAGCCAAGATAAATCCGATCAAGAGTTGGCCCACGCCCACAACGGTTTCGCAAGTGCAGAGTTTTCTTGGACTTGCCAGATTTTATCGCCGCTTTGTCTAAGATTTTAGCACCATTGTCGCTCCAATGAATGAGTTGACAAAGAAGGGCGTTGCATTTCATTGCAGCCACACGCAAGAGGAGTCCTTCTCCAATTTGAAGGACAAGCTTACACGTGCACCGCTGCTCCAACTTCCAAATTTTGATAAGACTTTTGAACTTGAATGTGATGCTAGTGGAATTGGCATTGGTGGTGTGTTGATGCAAGAAGGTAAGCCCGTTGCTTATTTTAGTTAAAAGTTGAAAGGCCCTGCTCTTAATTACTTCACGTATGATAAGGAATTGTATGCTCTCGTACGATGCTTAGAAACGTGGCAACATTATTTGTGGCCTAAAGAATTTGTCATTCATTCCAATCATGAGTCACTTAAGCATATTCGTAACCAAAATAACTTGAACCGTAGACATGCTAAGTGGATTGAATTTAT
Organism: Zoysia japonica; assembly: GCA_001602275.1. Lineage (NCBI taxonomy): Eukaryota > Viridiplantae > Streptophyta > Magnoliopsida > Poales > Poaceae > Zoysia > Zoysia japonica. The sequence continues at coordinate 24,611 of BCLF01000125.1, read as the reverse complement.
TGAATCATTTCCTTACATCATCAAACATAAGAAAGAGAAAGATAATGTGATTGCCGATGATTTGTCTAGACGATATGCTATGCTGTTCCAACTTGATTGTCAGATTTTTGTACTAGAAACAATTAAGCAACAATATGTGTTAGATGCTGATTTTAAAGATGTGTTGCTACATTGTCGTAATGGTAAAACTTGGAACAAATTTGTGCTTATTGATGGCTTCCTTTATAAAGCCAACTATCTTTGCGTTCCAGTTGGATCCGTTTGTCTTTTATTGTTACAGGAGGTGCATGGAGAGCGATTGATGGGACACTTTGGAGCGAAGAAGACGGAAGATGTGTTGGCCACACATTTTTTTGCCAAAGATGAGACGCAACGTTGAACGCTTCGTCGCTCGCTGCACTTCATGTCAAAAAGCTAAGTCACGACTAAACCCACATGGTTTGTACATGCCTCTTCCCGTCCCTTCTATTCCTTGGGCCGATATTTCTATGGATTTCATTTTAGGATTGCCTAGGACTAAGAGGGGGAGAGATAGTATTTTTGTGGTAGCAGATCGATTTTCAAAGATGGCACATTTTATACCATGTCATAAGACCGATGATGCTATGCATATTGCTGATCTATTCTTTAAAGAAATTGTTTGTTTGCATGGTATGCCTTCTACTATTGTTTTTGATCATGATGCGAAATTCTTGAGTCACTTTTGGCGCACTTTATAGAATAAGTTGGGAACAAAATTGTTGTTTTCAACTACATGTCACCCACAAACCGATGGACAAACCGAGGTCGTGAACCGTACATTGTCTACAATGCTACGTGCTATTTTAAAGAAAACTTGAAGATGTGAAAAGAATGTTTACCTCATGTGGACTTTGCATACAACCGGGTGGAACACTCAACCACTAAGGTAAGTCCATTTGAGGTAGTATATGGCTTTAACCCTTGGGCTCCGGTTAATCTTTTGCCTTTGCCTTCTACCAAAAGAGTTCATAATGATGCTAAGGGGCGTACTGATTTTATTTTCAAGATGCATGAAACGACTAAACAAAATATTGAAAAGATGAATGAGAAGTATAAAATTGCCGGTAGTAAAGGTAGACAAGAAGTTATATTTGTACCGGATGATTTGGTTTGGTTGCACTTGAGAAAAGAGAGATTTTCGAAGCTAAGAAAATCTAAATTGATGCCTAGAGCTGCTGGTCCTTTTAAGATACTTGAGAAGATTAATGATAATGCATATAAACTTGAGTTACCTCCCAAGTTCGGGGTTAGTCCTACATTCAACATTACAGATTTGAAGCCATACATGGGAGAAGAAGATGAGCTTGAGTCGAGGACAACTCCGATTCAAGAGGGGGAGGATGTTGAGGACATCCCATCATTGGATACACACAATGCTCCTCCATCTACTATAGATGGTCCAATTACAAGAGCTCGTACACAACAATTGAATTTAGGGGTGAGCATGTTCCTAAACACATGTCTTCCTTTGATAATAGATTGCTACCTAATGACTTTATCAAGATTAGAAACTATGTAGATGATCAAGGGAAGCATGAAGAAGAACTTGAATATGCTCAAGACCAGCAAGGCATGTTGAACCCCGGAGGAGATCCAATCCAACTTGGAGTCGAATTGCCCCCGGGTTACAGGAGCAGTCCGCACTAAAATGGACGCCGAGGTCGCATACGGGATCTGTTTTGAACGTTCTAGGTATGGTTGGAAAGATAACAAGATAAACTTTCCAATGGTGCTAGTCTCATCTCCAAATTCCTTCAGAATCAGCAGGAATCATTAAAACAAAATGACATCCAAAAACTACACCGGGTGCTGCGACACTATCTTTTGGCCTTTGGACCGTTGTCACACCCGGTTTTATGGCTAAAACCGAATGATCCTTTATGTGTGCCCAAGAACAAGTTTCACATTTAAAGTGACTTCATTAATGGTAAATAGAACAATATCTCGAATAACTAAACTATTACAAAAATAGACTAAGAGTCTTATTGAATTACAAACCAAAACAGCGGAAACGAAACGAAAGTGTCTTGGGCTCCACAGGCAGTTGACCGAATAGCTCGCCTAGACATCGGCTCCAGAGCCTTCAATGTTCTCCCAATCTTCTCCCTCTACCGAGCAGCAATTATAAAGGCAAGGTTGAGTACGAGATGTACCCAGCAAGTGTGGGAAGTATATGACATGTGGCAAATATCAAGGAAACAGGCTATATAGGGTTTAATTGCATAAAAGCACACATTAAAGACACATACTTCCTATTAAGCACCTATTTACTAAGTGAAAGACATCGCATCTATAAACACTAGTATCAATAAGAGAACCAAAGCACAGTCTCCCACTGTGATTCACCAAACCAAATCAATACCAATTTCCACTAATCATGTGAGGGCCCATGCAACGCGTGACCGTGAGCACGGCTGTCATGACAGTTTTACACTCTGCAGAGATTGTACAAATTTTTCCACGAGTAGTGATTTCATCCCCTGTTGCCAGGTGACTAAAAAGAATCTCCATTATGCATGTGCCGTCGCACTCGCACACTTCCTTTGGTGTGAGGGCCAAGAGATCACTACAAGGCTTATTCATGGCTTCTGCCAGCTTGTACGTGCCCACTAAGGTTTCACCCGTCGGGCACTAACCGAAAACCCGAGAGGCCCCCTGTTGTGCCGAATGGTTCCTGGGATTAACCATCTCTTCCCCATAGAACTGGTTTTCATCACTTACTACGCCAGGTCGCGCCCATTCTTGGCAACGTGGCTGTACGGGAACACATGGGTGGTCGCTCCACGAACCGGTCCTAAGATTTGGAAAGATAACTTATCAAGGGACAGTGCTAGTAACCCTGCACACAGTCCTACACTAACCATATCGCCCAAATCATCACTATCCAAGTTGCTATTAATCTCCCATTAATCCTCGTGAAGCATGTATAATGATCCATTTAAATACACCCAACCTGACAGTAGCAGGTTAAGCAAGTGATCTACCCAACTGTAAAGTAAACTAAGACGACAAGGCATAATGTGAAAATTAGGGTATTGCAATTAATAGGTACGCAGTCAATTTAGCACAAGCATGCAAACTACAAGATAAATATTTTGAAATTTAGGCACAAGATGGACAAGGACACTTGCCTTGCTGCTCTTGGGAGAAAGAGTCGACAGTCTTGAACTCCTGCTGTTGGAAGTCTTCGACGAACTGCAGCTCCGAGACGAAGTCGCCTGTCTCATGAGAACACAAACAATCAATCAATGCGACAAAACATAACAAGATCAGTATGAGCATGTCATGAACGCATAGGTTATTGTGATACAATCGTTTTGGTATATTATTTACTGAAATCGGAGTTACAGTGCAAAAGTTATAGCATTTATAAGGTTCAGGGACTAATCTGTAATTAATAATTAAATACTGAGGACCTATCTGTAATTTACAAAATTATTTGAGGATTAAAATGTAATTTCAAAAAAGTTCAGGAGTTTAAATGTAAAATTGTCATAATGCAGGACTAACTTATAATTAAAAATAAGTATAGGGGCTTTTCTGAAAAATTGTCATAATAAATTATTAATTATTAATTAATTATTGTAATTAATTATTAAGTAACTATTATAATTAATTATTATTAAATAATTATTATAATTAATTTCCTGATGGATAATATTATTAATTATATAATTATAGATTAATCTGAAATTAATTAAACTAATATCTAATTAATTTTAATTAATCGAGTGCTGATGTCATGCTGACGCAATAAAGATTTGATTTATTTTTTTATTCGGAGAACTTGGTTTAACCTTGATTTCAAATTGAATGGATCGGATAATTTAGATGACGTGGCTCAATCTGGTGCGTTGGATTCGGATTTGATGGATGAGATTATTCGAGCGACGTGGCACATTTTGGATGCTTGGATTTAGATCGGGCGGTTGAGACTTGATGGATCTATTAAAGGCAGGGGCCGATCTAATCTGAGCTCCCGGGGCGGCGGCTGGCCGGCTCA
>BCLF01000125.1:0-19757 GCA_001602275.1 Zoysia japonica | reverse complement strand
GCGGGTGAAGTGGGAGAGGGGGCTGGAGGAGAGAGGGAGTGAGAGAGGGAGAGAGGCGCAGTAGAGTTAGGAATTTCCTTTTTATTCTTTATTTCTTTCTTTCTATTTCTTTTAATTCTTTTCTTTATTTCCAAAAATACTTGATTAATTATTTATTCACGCAATATTTATTTAATTGATTTTCATTGACATGAAATGATATGGATGCACCCTTAGCAATTTATTTGAAAAAAAATTCATTCTAATCTAAATTGTGAAATGCATTTAAAATTTCAAATTTTTACAATTTTGGAACTGTTGAATTTTTAGGTTGTTGCAGCCGTGTATCGTTTCTCGGCCCATTAGTATTAGAGGTTGCCCCAAAGGTCATCCTAAACTCTATATAATCAGTAGCCGCCGTCATTAGAGATAAGTTTTGATTATTTGTTATCTGTTATCAAACAGTTTCGTCGTTTGACGGTTTGTTGGTTTTCCAACTTTGTGATTTAATTCAGATCTGGCAATTGAGTTGCGTTCGGCCTTGTTTTTGCTTGTGTTCTTTGATTCGTAGGCTGGGATTAGCCTTCTTGGCGAGGTCAACCATTTGTGCACGGTTGATAACCAGAGGAAAAGAGGTGCTGCAATTGCGAGGTTTGAATCGTGTTGATTTGAGGCCGGATCGATTGTATGTCGCATCTCCACCAAATTGAGAGTTACCACGTACACATCAGAGCCCACCCATGTTTGATTGGGATGATTACTCTTATTGGAAGGCTCGCATGCAAGTCTATCTAGAGTTGACGGACTGGAAAGCGTTTCAAGTGACTTAAAACGCTTCAAATAAGAATAAGAGACTTTATCCTAACTTTATCAAGTTTAATGCTAAGGGCAAGAATGCTATCTTTGGGTGCACTTCTAAGAATGTGTTTTCTGGAATTAATGCTTTTTGCACCGCTAACAAAATATGGTCTTAATTGCAAAACATACATGAGGGCCCTGCTGAGACTAAGGAAGAGCATTACTATGTTCTTATGAATAAATATGTCTCTATCACTATGTTGCCACATGAAAAAGCTAACGATGTTTACTCTCATTTGCATATAGTGGTAGAGGAGATTAATGTCTTGAGCCTCAAGGGCAAAATTGAAGATGTTGAGATCATGAGTAAGCTCTTAAGGTTGTTGTCGCCAAGCTACGATGCCGTCGTCACGTGTCTCTTTCGAGCTAACTTGGCTACTCTCACCGTGGACGTCATGCTTTGCAAGCTCATGGCCTGAGGGGGTATATGTTGAGCACGTCCACCGACACTCAATTGCCCAAGAATCTTACCCTTCAAGTTGAAGAATCTCTCAATGGCAAGAACAAAAAGAAGAAGAAGAAGAAGAAGAAGAAGAAGAAGGTGGAGGAGGATGAGGATAATGAGAGTGACAATAAGGACCTTGCGCTCTGGATGAAGAAGCTATTTCGCAAGGGAAGACCTTCATCCTCGAACGAAACTCCGGGTGCTTCAATTGTGGTAAGAAAGGCCATTTTGCTAAGAAGTGTCCCAAGCCCAAGAAAAAGAGCAAGAAGAAAGCATCTAGTGAGAGTGAAGACGAAGAACACAAGCCTAAGAGGAAGTTCAAGAAGTTCTTTGTCAAGAAGAAGAGCAAGAGCAAGGAGAAGAAGAAGTCCCCGCACAAAGCTTACATTGCTAGTGAGTGACCTACGGAGCCTGTTTTTGTGCCTTTTTTGATGGTACGAAAACATAAGATACATGCGTCAACTTGAGTTTTGAGTCCACCGGGGTGGTTTGCACATGTTCGGTGTGAAAAAAACAAGACGCACTTTCAACGCACGTACGAACCAATGCATTTAATACACCTATGGGCCCCTTTTCGCTCTATTTTTTTATGGTGACCAAAATATCAAATACACGCGCAAACTTGAGTTTGGTGTCGACCACGGTGGTTTGGACAGGTTTGGTGCAAAAAGCAAGACGCACTTTCGGCGCATGAACCAGCACATTTAATGTACCTATGGGGCTCGTTTTCGCACTGTTTTTTTACGGTGACCAAATCATAAGATACATGCGCAAACTTGAGTTTGGAGTCCGCTGGGGTGGTTTGGACAGGCTCGGCGCTAAACGATGCATTGTTTTCACTTGAGGAGTTTTCTTCTTTTTTGGATGCTCCTATTGCTAACCTTTTGTAGAAGTATCATGATAATTTTTCACCCGAGGCACCTCCAGGACTGCCACCCATTCAAGGGATTGAGCACTACATTGACTTTGATCCCGAGAACAAACATGAATTGGCACACGCCCTCAACACAACAGGGCCACATCGCAGCAGAAGATGAGCTTGAGTAGAGGACAACTCCGATTCAAGAGGGGGAGGATGATGAGGACATCCTTTCGTTGAATACTCACAATGCACCTCCTCCTACTATAACTCGTGCACAACATTTGAATTTAGAGCTGAGCTCGTTCCTAAACACATGTCTTTCTTTTTTTGAGAATAGGTTGCTACCTAACAACTTTATCATGATTAGAAACATTGGAGAGAGTCAACAAAAGTATGAAAAAGGACATGGAGATGCTAAAGATCAGAACCACACGTTCGACCTCGGAGGAGATCCAAATAGCTCAGGTTGAGTCTGACTCAGACTCCAGGAGTAGCCTGCACTAAAACGGATGTTCCGGTCTCATACGAGCTCTGTTTTAGATGTTCTAAATATGGTTGGAAAGCTAACAAGGTAACCTTTCTAACGGCACCAATTTCATCTCCAAATTCGACCAGAAACAGTGGAAATCATTAAAACAATATGACGTCCAAAAACTGCCCTGGGTGCTACAACACTATCTTTTTGCCTTTGGGCCGTGTATCTTTTCTAGGCCCATTAGTATTAGGGTTTGCTCCTAAGGTCACCCTAACTCTATATAAATAGTAGCCACCACCATTAGAGATAGGTTTTGATTAGTTTTCCTCTGTTATGAAACACTTTCTTTGTTTGACGGTTTGTTGGTTTTCCAACTTCGAGATTTAATTTTGATTTTGCAATTGAGTTGCGTTCTTCCATGTTCTTGCTTGTGTTCTTCGATTTGCAGGCTGGGATTAGCCTTCTTGGTGAGGTCACTCGTGAGCGCATGGTTGATAACTAGAGGAGAAGTGGTTCTGTGATTGCGGGGTTCAAATTGTGTTGATTTGAGGCCAGATCGATTGTGTGTTACATCTCCACCAAATTGAGTGTTATCACACCTGACAGAAGATCGAGAACCACGTACACATCAGAGCTCACCTCTAATCTCAACTGTCGTGCATGAGTTTCATCAATACTAATTTGAGGAGTCTTGTGTGTATCTAAACAAGAGATGTCCTCATTAACATAAGATATATATGCAGACTTGAGTTTGGAGTCCACAAGGGCGGTTTGGACATGTCTGGTGCGAAAAAACAAGATGCACATTCGGCGCATGAATCAGTGCATTTAATACTCTTACAGGGCCCGTTTTCGCGTCATTTTTTTACGGTGACGAAAACATAAGATACCTACGTAAACTTGAGTTTGGTGTCCACCGAGGTGGTTTGGACAGGTTCGGTGCGAAAAAACAAGGCGCACTTTTGGCGCACGAACCAGTGCATTTAGTGCTCTGACGGGCCCGTTTTCGCTCCGTTTAAGGACAGTGACCAAAACATAAGATACATGCGTAAACTTGAGTTCAGAGTCCACCGGGGTGGTTTGAACATGTTCGGTGCAAAAAAACAAGACGTACTTTCGGCGCACGAACCACTGCATTTAATGCACTTACGGGGCACATTTTGGCGCCTTTTTTTATGGTGACAAAAACAAAAGATACATGCGCAAACTTCAGTCTGGAGTCCATCGGGGTTGTTTGGACATGTTCGTTGGGAAAAAACAAGACGCACTTTTGCCGCACGAACAAGTGCATTTAATGCACCTTTAGGGCCCGTTTTCGTGCCGTTTTTAATGGTAATCAAAACATAAAATACATACGCAAACTTCAGTTTGGGGTCAACCAAGGTGGTTTGGACATGTTCGGTGCGAAAAAACAAGAGGCACTTTCAGCGCACGAACCAGTGCATTTAATGCACCCGCGGGGCCCGTTTTCGCTCCGTTTTTTGACAGGGATCAAAACATAAGATACGTGCGCAAACTTGATTTTGGAGTCTGGTGGGGTGGTTTGGACAAGTTCGGTGCGAAAAAACAAGACGCACTTTTGGCACATGAACTAGTGCATTTAATGCACCTACGGAGCTCGTTTTCTCACTGTTTTTTTATGGCGACAAAAACATAAGATACATGCGCAAACATGAGTCTGGAGTCCACGGGGTTGTTTGGACATGTTCGTTGGGAAAAAACAAGACACACTTTCGGCGCACGAACAAGTGCATTTGATGCACCTGCGGGGCCTATTTTCGTGCCTTTTTGACGGTAACCAAAACATAAGATACATACGCAAACTTGAGTTTGGAGTCCACGAACGTCGTTTGGACATGTTTGGTGCGATAAAACAAGAGGCACTTTCAACGCACGAACCAGTGCATTTAATGCATCTACGAGGCCCGTTTTCGCTCTCTTTTTTGACAGCGACGAAAATATAAGATGCATGCGCAAACTCGATTTTGGTGTCCACCGGGGTGGTTTGGACATGTCTGGTACGGAAAAACAAGACGCACTTGTGGCGCTTGAATTAGTGCATTTATTGCACCTACGGGCCCCGTTTTGTCACTCTTTATTTATGGTGACCAAAACGTAACATACATGCGCAAATTTGAATTTCGAGTCCACGGGGTAGCTTGGACATGTTCGGCATGAAAAACAAGGCGCACTTCATCGCATGGAACCAGTGCATTTAATGCACCTACGGAGAGTGTTTTCGTTTCGTTTTTTGACAGTGACCAAAACATAAGATACATGTGCAAACTTGAATTTGGAGTCCGGTGAGGAGGTTTGGACAAGTTTGGTGCGAAAAAACAAGGCGCACTTTCAGTGCGAACAAGTGCATTTAATGCACCTACGGGGCCCATTTTCGTGCTGTTTTTGACAGTGTCCAAAATATAAGATACATACACAAACTTGAGTTCGGAGTCCATCACGGTGGTTTGGACACGTTCGGTGCGAAAAAACAAGACGCACTTTTGGCGCACGAAGCAGTGCATTTAAGTTTGGGTATGTATATCATGTTTTGGCCGCCCTCAAAAATCAGCGCGAAACCGGCCCCACAGGTGCATTAAATGTACTGGTTTGGGAGCTGATTTTGAAACTTGTGTTTTCGCGCTAAAAATGTTCAATCCACTCCATTACACCCAAAAATCAAGTTTGGGTATGTATATCATGTTTTGGTCACATTCAAAAACCGGCGTGAAAACCGGCCCCACAAGTCATTAAATGCACCAGTTCGGGAGCCGATTATGAAACCAATGTTTTCGCACCAAACATGTCCAATCCACTCCGTTACACCTAATAAATGCATCGGTTCGGGCGCCCATTATGAAACTTGTGTTTTTGCACCAAACATGTCCAATTCACTCCATTAAACCCAAAAACCAAGTTTGGGAATGTATATCATGTTTTCGCCACCTTCAAAAACCACCGCGAAAACAGACCTCAAGGTGAATTAAATGCATCGATTCGGGCGTCGATTATGAAACTTGTGTTTTTGTGCCAAACATGTATAATCCACTCTATTACATCTAAAAACCATGTATGGGTATGTATATCATGTCTTGGTTTCCTTCAAAAATCGTAGCGAAAACGGGCCCCACAGGTGCATTAAACGCAACGGTTCGACACCGATTATGAAACTTGTGTTTTTTTGCGAAACATGTCCTATCCACTCCATTATACCTAAAAACCAAGTTTGGGTATGTATATGATGTTTTGGTCACACTCAAAAAACAGAGCGAAAACTAGCCCCACAGGTGCATAAATGCATCGGTCTGCGCATCGATTACGAGACGTGTTTTTGCATCAAACATAGTCCAATCCACTCAATTACACCCTAAAAGCAAGTTTGGATATGTATATCATGTTCTCGTCACCCTCAAAAATCAGCGCGAAAACTGGGCCCACAGGTGCATTAAATGCACCGGTTAGGGCGCAGATTATGAAACTTGTGTTTTTGCGCCAAACATGTCCAATCCACTCCATTACACCTAAAAACAAAGTTTGGGTATGTATATCATGTTTTCGCCACCTTCAAAAACCGGCGCGAAAACAGACCCCAAGGTGCATGAATGCACCGGTTCGGGCGTCGATTATGAAACTTGTGTTTTCGTGCCAAACATGTCCAATCCACTCCATTACACCCCAAAACCAACTTCGGGTATGTCTATCGTGTCTTGGTCACCTTCAAAATTTGGAGCAAAAACGGCCCCCACAGGTACATTAAATGCAACGGTTCGACGTCAATTAAGAAACCTGTATTTTTGCGCTAAACATGTCCAATCCACTCCATTTCACCCAAAAACCATGTTTGGGTATGTATATCATGTTTTGGTCGAAAATGGGCCCCACAGGTGCGTTAAATGCATCGGTTCACGCGCCTATTATGAAACTTGTGTTTTTTCGCCAAACATATCCAATCCACTCCATTAAAGCCAAAAACAAAATTTGAGTATGTATATCATGTTTTGGTCAGCCTAAAAAACGGCGTGAAAATGGGCCCCTCAGGTGCATCAAATGCAACGGTTCGTCGCCGATTATGAAACTTGTATTTTTTTCGCCAAACATGTTCAATCCACTCCATTACACCTAAAAACCTAGACTGGGTATGTATATAATGTTTTGGTCACACTCAAAAAACAGAGCGCAAACCGGCCCCATAGGTGCATTAAATGCATCAGTCTGCGCGCTGATTATGAGGCTTGTGTTTTCGCACCAAACATGTCCAATCCACTCCATTACACCCAAAAACCTAGATTGGGTATGTATATCATGTTTTTGTCACCCTAAAAAATCGGCGCGCAAACCGGCCCCACAAGTGCATTAAATGAATCGGTCTGCGCGCCGATTACGAGACTTGTGTTTTTGTGCCAAACATGTCCAATCCAGTCCATTAGACTCAAAAACCAACTTTGGGTATGTATATCATATTTTGGTCACCTTAAAACGGGTTCCACAGGTGCATTAAATGCAACGGTTCGGCGTCGATTATGAAACTTATGTTTTTACGCCAAACATGTCCAATCCACTTTATTTCACCCAAAAACCAAGTTTTGGGATGTATATCATGTTTTGGTCGAAAACTGGCATTACAGGTGCATTACAAGCACCGATTCGGGCACAGATTATGAAACTTGTGTCTTTGCACCAAACATGTCCTATCCGCTCTATAACACCCAAAAACTAAATTTGGGTATGTATATCATATTTAGGTCCCCTAAAAAACCAACGCGAAAACCGACCCCACAAGTGCATTAAATGATCCGGTTCAGTGCCGATTATGGAACTTGTGTTTTCTCGCCAAACGTGTCCTATCTACTTCTTTACTCCCAAAAGCCAAGTTTGGGTATGTATATCACGTTTTGGTCACATTCAAAAGTCGACGCGAAAATGGGCCCCAAAGGTGCATTAAATGCTACGGTTTGGCGTCGATTATGAGACTTGTGTTTTTGCCGCCAAACATGTCTAATCCACTCCATTTCACCAAAAAACCAAGTTTGGCTACGTATATCATGTTTTGGTCGAAAATCGGCCCCAATGGTGCATTAAATGCACCGATTCAGGCGCAGCTTATGAAACTTATGTTTTTGCGCCAAACATGTCCATTGCTCTCAATTACACCCAAAAACCAACTTTGGGTATTATATCATGGTTTGGTCACCTTAAAAAATCGGTGCGAAAACCGGCCCCACAGGTGCATTAAATGCACCGGTTCGGGCGCCGATTATGAAACTGATGTTTTTGCGCTTAACATGTCCAATCCCCTACATTACACCTGAAAACCAAGTTTGGGTACGTATATCATGTTTTGGTCACCTTTCAAAACCAACGTGAAAACCGACCCTACAGGTGCATTAAATGGACCGGTTCTTGCGCCAAATATGAAACATGTGTTTTCGTGCCAAATATGTCCAATCCACTCCATTACACCCAAAAACCAACTTCGGGTATGTATATCATGTTTTGGTCACCTTTAAAAAACCGTGCGAAAATCGACCCCACATGTGCATTAATTGCATCGGTTCGGAGCCGATTATGAAACTTGTATTTTCGTGACAAACTTGTCCAATCCACTTCGTTACACCCAAAAAACAAAGTTTGGTATGTATATCATGTTTTAGTCACCATCAAAAATCGGCGCGAATACGGGCCCCACGGGTGCAATAAATGCAACAGTTCGACGTCGATTGGGAAACTAGTGTTTTTTCACCAAACTTGTCCAATCCACTCCATTAAACCCAAAAACCAAGTTTGGGTATGTATATCATGTTTTGGTCACCTTCAAAAACAGGCACAAAAACCGGGTCCACAGGTGCATTAAATGATTTAGTTCAGCGCCGATTATGAAACTTGTGTTTTCTCGCCAACCGTATCTAATCCACTCCTTTATACCCAAAACCCAAGTTTGGGTATGTACATCACGTTTTGGTCACCTTCAAAAATCGGCGCGAAAACGGGCCCCACAGGTGCATAAAATGGAACGGTTCGGCGGCGATTATGAAACTTGTGTTTTAGCCGCCAAACATGTCCAATCCACTCCATTTCACCCAAAAACCAAGTTTGGATATGTATTTCATGTTTTAGTCGAAAACCAGCCTCCCTGGTGCATTAAATGCAATGGTTCGACGCCGATTATGAAACTTGTATTTTCGCCGCGAAACAAGTCCAATCCACTCCATTACACCAAAAAACCAACTTTGAGTATGTAAATCATGTTTTGGTCACCGTTAAAAATCGGCGCGAAAACCGACCCCACAGGTGCATTTAATGCACCGGTTCGAATGCCAATTATGAAACTTGTGTTTTTGCGCCAAACATGTCCAATCCACTCCATTACACCCGAAAACCAAGTTTGGGTATGTATATTACGTTTTGGTCACCTTCAAAAACTGGTGCGAAAACCGACCCCACAGGTGCGTCAAATGCATTGGTTCGGGCGCCAATTACGAAATTTGTGTTTTCGTTCCAAACATGTCCAATCCATTCGATTACACCCGAAAACCAACTTTGGGTAAGTATATCATGTTTTGGTCCCCATCAAAAATCGGCGCGAAAACAGGCCCCATAGGTGCATTAAATGCACCTATTCGGCGCCGATTATGAAATGTGTTTTGCGCCAAACATGTCCAATTCACTCCATTTCATCAAAAAATAAGTTTGGGTATGTATATCATGTTTTGGTCAAAAACCGGACCCATAGGTGTTAAATGCACCGATTCAGGCGCAGATTATGAAACTTGTGTTTTTGCGCCAAATATGTCTAATCCATTCCATTACACTCAAAAACCAAATTTGGGTACGTATATCATGTTTGGTCACCTTCAAAAACAGGCACGAAAACCGGGCCCACAGGTGCATTAAATGATCCATTTCAGCGTCGATTATGAAACTTATGTTTTCTCACCAAACGTGTCCAATCCACTCCTTTACACCCAAAAGGCATCTTTGGGTATGTACATCACGTTTTGGTCACCTTAAAAAATAGGCGCGAAACGGGCCCCACAAGTGCATTAAATGCAACGGTCCGGCGCCGATTATGAAACTTGTGTTTTAGCCGCCAAACATGTCCAATCCACTCCATTTCACCCAAAAACCAAGTTTGGGTATGTATATCATGCAATGGTTCGGGTGCCAACTATGAAACTTCTGTTTTCGTTCAAACGTGTCCAATTCATTAGATTACACCCAAAAACCAACTTTAGGTATATATATATATATCATGTTTTGGTCACCTTCAATAATCCACACAAAAAATGGTAATTCTTTAAATGCAACGGTTCGCCGCCGATTATCGAACTTGTGTTTTTGCGCCTAACATGTCCAATCCACACCATTTCATCGAAAAATAAGTTTGGGTATGTATATCATGTTTTGGTAAAAAACCGGACCCACCGGTGCATTAAATGGATCGATTCAGACGCAGATTATGAAACTTGTGTTTTTGCGCCAAACATGTCCAATCCATTCCATTACACTCAAAAACCAAATTTGGGTATGGGTATGTATATCATGTTTTGGTCACCTTAAAAAATAGGCACGAAAAACAGGCCCACAGGTGCATTAAATGATCTGGTTCAGCACTGATTATGAAACTTTTGTTTTCTCGCCAACCGAGTCCAATCCACTCCTTTACACCCAAAAGCCAAGTTTGGGTATGTATATCACGTTTTGGTCACCTTCAAAAATCGGCGTGAAAACGGGCCCCGCAGGTGCATTAAATGCAACGGTTGGGCGGTGATTATGAAACTTGTGTTTTAGCTGCCAAATATGTCCAATCCAATCCATTACACTCAAAAACCAAATTTGGGTATGTACATCATGTTTTCGTCACCATCAAAAACAGGCACGAAAACTGGGACCACAGGTGCATTAAATGATTCGGTTCAGCGTCGATCATGAAACTTTTGTTTTCTTAACAAACGTGTCCAATCCACTCCTTTACACCCAAAAGTCAAGTTTGGGTATGTATATCACGTTTTGGTCACCTTCAAAAATCGACGCAAAAATGGCTCCACAGGTGTATTAAATGCAACAGTTCGGTGCTGATTATGAAACTTGTGTTTTAACCGTCAAACTAGTCCAATCCACTCCATTTCACCAAAAACCCAAGTTTTTTGGTATGTATATCATGTTTTGGTCGAAAACCGGCCCCACAGGTGCATTAAATTTAACGGTTCGACGTCGATTATGAAACTTGTGTTTTAGCCACGAAACAGGTCCAATCCGCTCCATTACACCCAAAAACCTACTTTGGGTATGTATATCATGTTTTGGTCTCCTTTAAAAATCGATGCGAAAAGCGGCGTCACAGGTGCATTAAATGCACCGGTTCGGGCGCCGATTATGAAACTTGTGTTTTGCGCCAAACACGTCCAATCCACTCCATTATACCTAAAACCAAGTTTGAGTATGTATATCAAGTTTTGGTCACCTTCCAAAACCGGCGCAAAAACCGACCCCACAGGTGCATTACACCCAAAAACCAAGTTTAGGTATGTAAATCATGTTTTGGTCACCTTCAAAAACTAGTGAAAAAATCGACCCCATAGGAGCATTAAAAGCACTGGTTGGGGCGTCAATTATGAAACTTATGTTTTCGTGCCAAACATGTCCAATCCTCTCTATTACACCTGAAAACCAACTTTGGGTATGTGTACCATGTTTTGGTCACTTTCAAAAACGGCGCAAAAACGGGCCCATAGGTGCACTAAATGCAACGGTTCGACGTCAATTATAAATCGTGTTTTTGCGACAAACATGTCTAATCCACTCCATTTCACGCAAAAACACAAGTTTGGGAATGTATATCATGTTTTGGTCGAAAATCGGCCCACAGGTGCATTGAATGCATCGATTCGAACGCCGATTATAAAACTTTTGTTTTTCGTCAAACATGTCCAATCCACTCCATTACACCCAAAAGCCAACTTTGGGTATGTATATCGTGTTTTAGTCACCTTAAAATATTGGTGTGAAAACCGGCCCACAGGTGCATTAAATGCACAAATTCGAGCGCCGAATAAAACTTGTGTTTTCGCACCATACATGTCCAATCCACTCCATTAGACCCAAAAATCAAGTTTGGGTATGTATATCATGTTTTGGTCACCTTCAAAAACTGGAGCAAAAATCGACCACACAGGTGCATTAAATGCACCGGTTCGGGCATCAATTATGAAACTTATGTTTTCGTGCCGAACATGTCCATCCACTCTATTACACCCAAAAACCAACGTTGGGTATGTATATCATGTTTTGGTCACCTTCCAAAATCGGTACGAAAATGAGCCCCACAGGTGCATTAAATGCAATGGCTCGGCGTCGATTACGAAACTTGTTTTGCGTCAAACATGTCCAATCCACTCCATTTCATCCAAAAACCAAGTTTGATTATGTATATCATGTTTTGATCGAAAATCGGCCCACAGGTGCATTAAATGCACCGATTGGAACGCAGATTATAAAACTTCTGTTTTTGCGTCAAACATGTCAAATCCATTACACCCAAAAACCAACTTTGGGAATGTATATCATGTTTTGGTCGAAAACCGGCCCACAGGTGCATTGAATGCACCGATTCGAACGCCGATTATGAAACTTGTGTTTTTGCGTCAAACAAGTCCAATCCACTCTATTACACGCAAAAACCAACTTTGGATATGTATATCGTGTTTTGGTCACCTTAAAAAATTGGTGCAAAAACTGGCCCCACAGGTGCATTAAATGCACCAGTTCGGATGCCAATTATGAAACTTATGTTTTTACGCCTAACATGTCCAATCCACTCCATTACACCCAAAAACCAAGTTTGGGTTGTCACCTTACAAAACCAACGTGAAAACCGACACCATAGGTGCATTAAATGCACTGGTTCTTGCGATAATTATGAAATACGTGTTTTCGGGCCAAACATGTCCAATCCACTCCATTACACCCAAAACCAACAATGGGTATGTATATCATGTTTTGGTCACCTTCAGAAATCGGCACGAAAATGGGCCCCACAGGTGCACTAAATGCAACGGTTCGGTGCCGACTGTGAAACTTGTGTTTTTGTGCCAAACAGGTCCAATCCACTCCATTTCAGCCAAAAGGCACGTTTGGGTATGTATATGATGTTTTGGGCGAAAATCGGCCCCACAGGTGCATTAAATGCACCGGTTCGGGTGCTGATTAGGAAACTTGTGTTTTTGCACCAAACGTGTCCAATCCACTCCATTACACCCAAAAACAAAGTTTTGGTACGTATATCATGTTTTGGTCACCTTCAAAATCGGCACGAAAACTGGCCCCACTGGTGCATTAGATGCACCGGTTCGGATGCAATTATGAAACTTGTGTTTTTGCGCCAAACATGTCCAATCCACTCCATTACACCCAAAAACCAACTTTGGGTATGTATATCATGTTTTGGTCACCTTCAGAAACTGGAGCAAAAATCGACCACACAGGTGCATTAAATGCACCGGTTCGGGCATCAATTATGAAACTTATGTTTTCGTACCAAACATGTCCAATCCACTCTATTACACCCAAAAACCAACTTTGGGTATGTATATCATGTTTTGGTCACCTTCTAAAATCGGCGTGAAAATGAGCCCACAGGTGCAATAAAATGCAACGGTTCGGCGTCGATTACGAAACGTGTTTTGCGCCAAACATGTCCAATCCACTCAATTTCACCCAAAAACCAAGTTTGAGTATGTATATCATGTTTTGGTCGAACCGGCCCATGAGTGCATTAAATGCACCGATTCGAACGCAGATTATAAAACTTCTGTTTTTGCGTCAAACATGTCGAATCCATTACACCAAAAAACCAACTTTGGGTATGTATATCATATTTTGGTCACCTTCAAAAATTGGCACGAAAATAGGCATTAAATGCAACGGTTCGGCGTCGATTATGAAACATGTCCAATCCACTTCATTTCACCCAAAAACCAAGTTTGGGTATGTATATCATGATTTGGTCGAAAACTAGACCCACAGGTGCATTAAATGCACTGATTCGAGTGCAGATTCTGAAACTTGTGTTTTGCGCAAAATATGTCCAATCCACTCCAATACACCCAAAAACAAAGTTTGGCTACGTATATCATGTTTTGGTCACCTTCAAAAATCGAGGTGAAAATGGGACCGACAGACGCATTAAATGCCCCAGTTTGGGCGCCGATTATGAAACTTGTGTTTTCATGCAAAACATGTCCAATCCACTCCATTACACCCAAAAACCAACTTTGACCATTTATATCATGTTTCGGTCACCTTCAAAAAAGGGCGAGAAAATGGGCCCCACTGGTGCATTAAATGCAACGGTATGGCGTCGATTATGAAACTTGAGTTTTTACGCCAAAGATGTCCAATCCACTCCTTTTTACCCAAAAACTAAGTTTGGGTGTGTATATCAGGTTTTGGTCGAAAACTGGCCCCACAGGGTCATTAAATGCACTGATTCGAGCGCAGATTATGAAACATATGTTTTGCGCCAAATATGTCCACTCCACTCTATTAAACCCAAAAATCAAGTTTGGGTATGTATATCATGTTTTGATCACCTTCAAAAATCGACGCGAAAACCGGTCCTACAGGTGCATTAAATGCACCGATAAGAGCACAGATTATGAAACTTATGTTTTTCCGTCAAACATGTCCAATCCACTCTATTACACCCAAAAACCAACTTTGGGTATGTATATCATGTCTATGTGACCTTAAAAAATCAGGGCGAAAGCCGGCGCCACAGGTGCATTAAATGCAACGGTTCGCGCGCCGATTATGAAACTGGTGTTTTTGCGCCAAGCATGTCCAATCCACTCCATTACACCCGAAGACCAAGTTTGGGTATGTATATCATGTTTTGGTCACCTTAAAAAATAGACGTGAAAACCGACCCCGTAGGTGCGTTAAATGCACTGGTTCAGGCGTCAATTATGAAACTTATGTTTTCAAGCGAAACAGGTCTAATCCACTCTATTACACCCAAAAACCAACTTTGGGTATGTGTATCATGTTTTGGTCACCTTCAAAAATCGGCGCGAAAACGGGCCTCACAGATGCAATAAATGCAACGGTTCGGCGCCGGTTATCAAAATTGTGTTTTTGCCCTAACATGTCCAATACACTGCATTTCATCAGTAACTAAGTTTGGGTATTTATATCATGTTTTGGTCGAAAACCGGCCCTACTGGTGTATTAAATGCACCGATTCGGGCGCATATTATGAAACTTGTGTTTTTGCGCCCAATATGTCTAATCCACTCCATTTGACCCAAAAAGCAACTTTGGGTATGTATATCACGTTTTGGGGACCTTCAAAAATCGACGCCAAAACGGGCCCGACAGGTGCATTAAATGCACCGGTTCGGGCGCCGATTATGAAACTTGTGTTTTCACGCCAAACATGTCCAATCCACTCCATTACACCCAAAAACCAATTTGGGGTACGTATATCATGTTTTATTTGAAAACCAGCCCCACAGGTTTATTAAATGCACCGGTTCGAGAGCCGATTATGAAATTTGTGCTTTGCGCGAAACATTCCAATCCCTCCATTACACACAAAAACCAAGTTTTGGTATGTATATCATGTTTTAGTCACCGTAAAAAACCAGCGCGAAAACCGGCCCCACACGTGGATTAAATGCACCGGTTCGGGCGCCAGTTATAAAACCTGTGTTTTCATGCCAAATATGTCCAATTCAATCCATTACATCCAAAAAGCAACTTTGGGTGTGTATATCATGCTTTGGTCACCTTCAAAAATTAACGCAAAAACGCCCCCACAGGTGCATTAAATGCACTAGTTCGGGCGTCGTTTATGAAACTTGTATTTTCACGCCAAACATGTTCAATCCACTCCATTACCCACAAAAACCAAGCTTGAGTATGTATATCATGTTTTGGTCGAAAACCGGGCCCACAGGTGCATTAAAATGCACTGATTTGGGCGCAGATTTTTAAACTAGTTTTTTGCGCCAAATATGTCCAATCCACTTCGTTAAACCCAAAAATCAAGTTTCGCTATGTATATCATGTTTTGGTCACCTTCAAAAATCGGCGCGAAAACCGACCCCACAGGTGCATTAAACGCACTGGTTCGGGCGCAATTTATGAAACTTGTATTTTCGTACTAAACATGTCCAATCCACTCTATTACACCCAAAAACCAACTTTGGGTATGTACATTATGTTTTTGTCACCTTCCAAAATCGGCGCGAAAACTGGCCCCACAGGTGGATTAAATGCATCGCTTCGGCGTCGATTATGAAATTTGTGTTCTTGCGACAAACATGCCCCATCCACTCAATTACACTCAAAAATCAAGTTTAGGTATGCATATCATGTTTTGGTTATTTTCAAAAACCGACGCGAAAACCGACCGCACAGGTCCATTAAATGCACTGGTTTGGTGCCGATTATAAAACTTGTGTTTTCACGCCAAATATGTTCAATCCATTCCATTACACCAAAAAACCAAGTTTGGGTATGTATATCTTGTTTTTGTCATCTACAAAAAAGCGGCGCGAAAACCGGGCCCACAGGTGCATTAAATGCACCGATTCGGGCGTCGATTATAAAACTTGTGTTTTCGTGCCAAACTTGTCCAATCCACTCCATTACAGCATAAAACGAAGTTTGGGTATGATATAATGTTTTTGTCACCTTCAAAAACTGACGTGAAAACGTGCCCCACAGTTGCATTAAATGCACCAGTTCGGACGTCGATTCTGAATTTTGTGTTTTCGCGCCAAACATGTCCAATCCTGTCCATTACACCCAAAAATCAAATGTGGGTATGTATATCATGTTTTGATCTCCATCAAAAACCGACGTGAAAACGGACACCACAGGTGTATTAAATGCACCGGTTCGGGCGTCGATTCTAAAACTTGTGTTTTTACGCCCAACATGTCCAATCCACTCCATTACACCCTAAAACCAAGTTTGGGTATGTATATCATGTTTTGGTCACCATAAAAAACCGGCGTTAAAATGGGCCCCACAGGTGCATTAAATGCACAGATTCGAGCGCTGATTATGAAACTTATGTTTTCGCGCAAAACACGTCGGATCCACTCCATTACACACAAAAACCAAGTTCGGGTATGTATATCATGTTTTGGTAACTTTCAAAAACTGGCGTGAAAACAGGCCCCACAGGTTCATTAAATGCACCGGTTCGGGCGACGATTTTGTGTTTTCGCGCCAAACATGTGCAATCCGCTCCATTACACCCAAAAATCAAGTCTGGGTCTGTATATCATGTTTTGGTCAACTTCAAAAACTGACGGAAAAACTGGCCCCACAGGTGCATTAAATGCATCGGTTCGGCCCCTGATTATGAAGCTTCTGTTTTCGCGCCCAACAAGTCTAATCCGCTCCATTACACCCAATTTCGGTCACCTTAAGAAAATCGGCGCGAAAACAGAATCCACAGGTTCAGTAAATGCACCGGTTCGGGCGCTGATTATAAAACTTGTGTTTTTGCACCAAACGTCTCCAATCCACTCCATTACACCCAAGAACGAAGTTTGGATATGAATATCATGTTTTGGTCGCCTTCAAAAATCGGCACGAAAACAGACTCGATAGGTGCATTAAATGCAACGGTTCGATGCCGATTATGAAACTTGTGTTTTTGCGTCAAACATGTCCAATCTACTCTATTACACCCAAAAACCAAGTTTCGGTATGTATATCATGTTTTGATCACCTTAAAAAACCGGCGTGAAAACATTACCCACAGGTGCATTAAATGCACTGGTTCGGCACCGATTCTGAAACTTGTGTTTTCGCTCCCATCATGTCCAATCCAGTCCACTACACCCAAAAATCAGGTGCGGGTATGTATACCATGTTTTGGTCTCCATCAAAAACCGGCGTGAAAACGGGCCCCACAGGTGTATTAAATGCACCGGTTCGGACGCCGATTCTAAAACTTGTGTTTTCATGTCAAACATGTCCAATCCACTCCATTACACCCTAAAACCAAGTTTGGGTATGGATATCATGTTTTGGTCAGCATCAAAAATCGGTGGGAAAATGGGCTCCATAGGTGCATTAAATGCACCGGTTCGGGCGCTGATAGGACTTGTGGTGCCCGATCTTTCGGTGAGCTGACAACTATCGATTTGGTGGAGTCGACCTCACAATCCGACTACAAACGAACAGGTCGTGTGCGCCATAGCAATCGCAGAACCAACTCCGAATGGTTATTGACCGTGCTGGACAGCAAGATCAACCTGATCACAAAGATCAATTCCTACAAGCAATCCAAGAACAAGATGTGACAAACCAGAAATCTCTCACAATATGGGGTTCTCAAAGCTGTCTAACAGGTGGTCGTTGGACACAACTGAAGATCAGAAAGTTTGCAAAAGAGCTAAACTATAACAAAAGAAAACCTCAGTCTTTTTGGTGGCAGCTGGGACCTTTAAATAGGGTGGAGGACGACCAGAGGGTGCTGGGGTCGTCCTCAAACCCTAGGACGTGCCCCTAATGGGCTCAACTTGATACACAGGCCATCGGCCCAAGTTGGGTGATGCAACACCTTCTGAATTGGAACAACAATTGCCATTGACTCCATTGTGATATGAAGGTGAGACTAGATCCATTCGAAAGTAGACATGATGAGCCTTCCAGAATGTACTTAAATACCCAAATTGGATTTCATATGAAGTCGTGGCTTTTGTCGCAAGTTTGTACTGTTTTGCAGTCCGAATCCTCCACGTGTGAATATTTCCATTGACGTCCTCATCAGAGGATATGATGTCCACATCATCCTTACCCACTTGAATTAGAGTCATCCTCACTCAAGTTCAGAATGTAAAAGTGCTACTCCAATATGCCCTTGTGAATTCATAAAAGGTGGAGGCCATGGAGGTATGTACGTGGTTTCATCATTCTCCCCCACTTGATTTGGAGTCGTCCTCGACTCAAGCACAGATTCAAAACAAGCTATGCCACCGTGCCTTGTAGAAATCTCAAAAGGTGGAGGCCACGGGGTATGTATGTGACCTCATCATCCTCCCTCGCTTCTTTTGGAGTCGTCCTCGACTCAAAGGCAGATTGGAGAACCGGCACTCCACCGTGCGCTCCAAAAATCATAAGAGGTGGCGGCTTCAAGGGTATTCTAAAGCGGTCAAGTAGTGCCACAAAGATCTCATCATGCTCCTCTTCTTTACAGCTAGCCGTCCTTGGCTTGATCCAGTGGTCGAAACAATTTCTTGCTGTCATGTTGGAACAGGGGATGAGCACGTAGCTTGGCCACAACAGCAACTTCACCTTCTCCGTGAGTTGCTCCTGTTGATAGATCACAAAAGTAGAGAAACTTTGCAAAGCATTGTTTGTGTTAGTGCATGCTATTGTTTGATCCTATTTTTGCATTTTAAAAGGGTATTTCAGATTAGTACAAATGACTATTTTAGATACTAAGAAATCTCTAATGTCATCGTATTTGCCAATAGCATAAAAAACATAATTGCTAAAATGTTGCGAATTACAATTCTGAAATAATCACTTCTCTAAATAATTCAGGTTACAAGGAGCATCAAATTCAATATAACCTAAAGAAGTTAAAGAAGATATGAGCTCTCACTTTGCATCATTCAAATCAGCGCAATAAAAATGTTTATTCTCCACAAGTGTGTACTCAAGAACAACATTTTCTATTCCATACACTAGTTGTGTTTTCGAGATGAACAAAACTTGGTCACACAACTTGATGCAATCATAGGACAAATATGCATTACGAAACAAAGCATAAGTCTTGGGAGGCTCAACTAAGCTTTGCAGAACACTAAGATGAACATTGGGCAATTGCAGTTCAACACAAACAGCATGAGAGGATCGAGATATATTGAGCGACTCATAGTGTGTTTCATTTTTCTTACTCTCCAGAAATATAGTAGGCAGCACACAAGAATCATTATCCATTATCTCATCAACTAGCATAATGTCTTCTTTAGTCTTTTTCTCACTCTCCTGCGCGATGTTATGCATAAGACAAGAAACAGAAGAGTGCTCTCTATCTAGTTGTGCTGTTTTAATAAGAGATAAAGTATCACACAACTCTTCTTTATCACATTTCTCTTGTGACAAAGGCACAT
>BCLF01000124.1:680429-704030 GCA_001602275.1 Zoysia japonica | reverse complement strand
CTTCGACCCTGGACTATATGATGTTGATATGTAGAAATACTGTATGATAAATTGGCAGTTGCTATCTCCTTTAGAATGTGTTGTTAATTGCTCTTTCTAAATTTAATAATCAACTACATGTGAGATATGTATGTATTCATAGCCTTTGCTTGAATAATTGTCTCACCATGTTTATCTTTTCTAGGTGGTCAATTCAATTAAGAGGCCACACATGGCATGTGAGCAGCTGAATTGCACATCTACATTTGTTTTGGTTATCATTAACCAGCTTCCTTGCATTTGCGACCATTATGCTTGTCGGGAGGATATCTTCCGGGTATCTTCGGCCCGGGATTACTCGACGGCCCAAGCTACAGTCTACGGCCCATTAGCAATATTGGACCCATTCGTTTCATGAGCCCAGAATCTTACAAGACTTCATCAAGCCTAACCACGAGGGTCGGGCGCACCCAGACTTATTCTAACCCCCGAAGGGTCAGAGCAGCATGACGCCAAGGATGTCAAGTAACCGCCTTACCGACCCCAGGGTCGGGCGACCAACCCGCGACAAGGATCCTGTCAACACTGATATTCCCTGACAACCGTGCGAATTGGTAGGACGGTAAAGCAAGATTGTCCCCCTAAATGATGAACAGGAGCAGGATAAGAATGACAGCTGGCACCAGATAATCGTCCAAGCGCCAGAGGATCACCTGGAACGTTCTCGAAGATGCTTTTGGCTCCACCTATCAGAGGGGCTCCGTTTCTGTGGTGGCCAAGTTTGGTAGCAACCCCACTCAACAGAGAAGGCATTATCCTGTGGGGATCAGACTCGGCTGCACCCACTTGTCTGAGGACCTCCAATTTCGTACATCGCAAGCTTCGTTGTTGCCCCACTCGTTAGGGGGCCATTCCGTTAAACGCCATTATGTAACCCCGTCCAGCCTCCTATATAAAGGTCCGATGGGGGCACCCGAGAGAGGGACGAATCATGAGAGAAACACTAACACATAGGCGCGCTAGGGACTCTTCTCGAGTAAGAGACCTTCCACCATTGCAATCCGTTCGATCATACTACAGTCCATCGATCCCGACCCCTGGACGTAGGGTATTACACCTAGTGGTGGCCCGAACCAAGTTACATTCTTGAGCCCTCAATGGATTTGGCCACATCGATCAGGGAGATACACACCGCACCCCTCGGATCTACAAATTCAGTACTGTGCCAGTGTACGGAACACCAACAGTTGGCGCTCTAGGAAGGGGCACCCGAGGTGTGCTTCGCTTCGTCATCGATGGCCATGATCTTCACCCTGGTGAGAGAATCTTCGGTCTCCCACCTGCGTTTTGGAAGCTTCACGATCGACTACACTCCGGACGGCCAGTCGTGGTGCGTCCCCGTCTTCGCCATTGGACAGGGTTTCCGCTTTGGGAGCTTGAACCTCACCGCCAACTCTGACGGTGAGCTGCCTCTCTGGGCTCCGCGTGCCAAGCGCACGGCCCGACGTTGTTAGAACCACACCGTGTTGAGTCGCGACCCTTCGCGCGAGTGCTTCATGCTTCACGGAGCTGGCGCTAGGGGTACGCCCCTCGACGCTACGCCAGCTAGCAACTCTTCGCCAGAGCATCGAGCGACAAGCATCGTGGAGGAGGCCCTGCTTCGTAGATCCGTCCAGAAGGCCAACTCCGCTCATCAAGGTGGGACGCCACCGCCGGCTACTGCCGAACTCCAGAGTCGTGCCCGCATCGCTTATCAGCAGATCATGGCGGCGAACACGCCCACCTTCGACCGCGCCATCGACAACGTGGCCGCTGCCGCGAAAATCCTTCATGAGTCTGTGACTCTAGTTAACCCTATGGTGGTCGAAACCCATGCTCGTCTCTGCGCTTTCATTGACGCTGCACTACAGCAGCAGGGGACTGGGGTGCCTCCACCTCCACCAACGACATGATGAGTGGTTTGATCGATCTAATCCTCCGCCCGCTACCATCCGATGGCGCCTCGGCCTGACCGTGACGCCCGTTACACTATCGATGCCCGGCTGCAAGCTCGAGCTGATCTCAACGCTGAGTCGCGCTGGGAGCAAACCCCCGGCCACTCTAAATATTGCCCTTGGGAATGGACCCCCGAACACCACGTCCACAGGTGCGCTCATAGATACTCGCGTAGCCTCAGCCCTGATGGGGTTGGGCCCCGCGCCTTCGGCTACGTCATTTGACATGCAGAGTTTCCAGATTGTTTCCGTGCACCTAACAACATTGCCAAGTACACTGGTGAGACCAACCTTGCCCACTGGGTCGAGGACTATCGCCTTAGTGCCGAGCCAGGGGCGCCGACGACCTCTTTGCCATACGCTCTTCATGTCCGACTCGGCCAGGGGATGGCTCGAGCACCTTCTCGATAGTAGGACCCGGGATTGGGCCTACCTCCGTGAAGTCTTTATAGGCAACCAAGGGACCTACACACGTTTGGGGAACTCCTGGGACTTGAAAAACTGCAAGCAAAAGCCTAGCAAATCACGCCGTGACTACATCCAGCCATTTTTGCGCAAGCGAAATGAGCTGCCCGATGTGAGTGACGCTGATGTCATCAACGCCTTCACCTGCTGCACAACTCCAAGATTCTCGTCCACAAGCTTGGACATAAAAACCCTTGCACGGCCAAGCTCTACTCGACATTGCCACTACCTTCGCCACCAGGGTGGAGGCAATTCAAGCTAACTTTGACCGTGGCCGAGACAAGGACAAGGAGAAGTCCAAGTCGGACTGCAAGACCGATCAGCGCTCGGATCAGCGTTCCGACCGTCGGGACGACTGGGCCGGAAGTAGCTCTAGCAGCAAGAAGCTCAAAAAGGGTCGGCAGCACGACGATGATTTTGTGGCTATTGCTGAACGTTGGCCCCGACCCCATAACATGCCACCGCCGGTACACGACAACTTCTCTGAGA
This sequence comes from Zoysia japonica, assembly GCA_001602275.1. Taxonomy (NCBI): domain Eukaryota; kingdom Viridiplantae; phylum Streptophyta; class Magnoliopsida; order Poales; family Poaceae; genus Zoysia; species Zoysia japonica. The sequence continues at coordinate 701,103 of BCLF01000124.1, read as the reverse complement.
AAATGTTGGAGAAGCCATGTTCGAACCATCCCACTCCGGCTCAGCACCTCTACAAAGACTGACGTCTTATGCATGACTTCCTGAGGGGCAATCTCAGTGTCAAGCCCCGACCGCCTTAGCGTCCCGACCCTCAAGAGCAGGCGCCGAGGAGAAGGTAGACCTCACCTTTTCCGAGCCGGAGGGCTGTCTCATGATCTTTGGTGGGCCGTGGGCTTACGAGCCTCGGCGCCGCCAGAAGCTGCTTTGGCGAGAAGTCAACTTTGCCGACCCAGCTGTCCCAAACTACCTCAAGTGGTCGAAGGCGTCCATCACTTTTGACCGGTCAGACCACCCCGGCCGAGTGCCTCAGCCAGGACGCCTTCTCCTGGTGCTCGACCCCATCATCAGCAGCATGCGCCTCACCAAAGTCTTCATAGATGGTGGGAGCACCCTCAACATTCTCTACTTCGACAGCTTCAACACCATACAACTTTCACGGTCGGATCTCCGGCCAAGCCATGCTCCTTTCCATAGAGTAATCCCTGGGGACCGCGCCGTTCCGATAGATCCTTCCATCACCTTCGGCGACCACAACAACTTCAGAACTGGGACCATCACCTTCGAGGTGGTCGACTTCAGTGGGACCTATCATGCCATCCTGGGCCGACCGGCCTACGCCAAGTTTATGGCCGTTCCGAGCTACCTCAAGCTGGAGATGCCAGGCCCTAAAGGCGTCATCACCGTGACTTCACACATCAAGCAGGCCTTCGCCTGTGAGCAAGAGAGCTTCGAGCTGGCCCTCGCACTCGCCGGGTCGGCCGAGCTAGAGCAGATTCGCAAGACCTAGGGAATGGGACTTCTCCTGACCCTGAACTTCGAGCTGTCAACCTCTATGTCCATCGAACCCGACAATGACTCAAGGAGATCATCCTCGACACCTCTGACCCCTCCAAGAAGGCCGGGATTGGAACCACGCTCTCCAACAAATAGTAAGGCGAGCTCATCGACTTTCTCCACCGGAACCGAGACGTCTTCACCTGAGCACCCTCTGATATGCCGAGCATCTCGAAGGAGGTCACCGAGCACTCGCTCAACATCAAGCCTAGATCTCGACCCATGCAGCAATGGCTGCACCGCTTCGACGACGAAAAGAAGGCCATCAGGGAAGAAATCACCAAGCTGCTCGATGCGAAGTTTTTTCGCGAGGTGTATCACCCTGAATGGCTCGCAAACCCTGTAATGGTCAAGAAAAAATGGCAAATGGAGAATGTGTGTTGACTACACGAGTCTCGACAAGGCATGCCCAAAGGATCTGTTTCCTTTGCGCGCATAGGTCAGGTGGTCGATTCCACTGCGGATTGTGAGACCCTTAGTTTTCTTGATGCGTACTCGAGGTACCATTAGATCTACATGCCAGGTCCCGATCAGCCCGCCATGTCCTTCATCACACCGTTCAGTTTGCTCTGTTATATCACAATGCCCTTCGGGCTAAAGAATGCCAACGCCACCTATCAGCGTAGCATCCAGAAGTGCTTCCATGATCAGTTGGGTCGGAACCTAGAAGTCTACGTCGACGACATCGTTATAAAGACCCGCAAGACCAACGGCCTCATCACCGACCTAGAAGAAACCTTTGCCAACCTCTGACGGTACCGAATCAAGCTCAATCCTGAGAGTGCGTGTTTGGCGTCCCCTCAGGCAAGCTGCTTGGGTTCGTCATCTTCGAGCATGGCATCGAAGCCAATCCCGAGAAGGTAGCCACAATTCTAAATCTCGGCCTCATCAAGAATGTCAAGGGTGTCCAGAGGCTCACTGGATGCCTCGTGGCCCTTAGCCGTTTCATCTCCCGACTTGGAGAAAAGGCTATACCTTTTTGCCGGTTGCTACGCAAGTCTAACCACTTTACCTAGACTGTCGAGGCCCAGGAAGCCTTCGAGTAGTTGAAGATTTTGCTGTCATCACCGCCAGTCCTCATCTCGTCGGCCCCTGGAGAGGTTCTACTTCTCTACACCTCCGCCACATCTAACGTGGTCAGTACTGCCCTCGTCGTAGAGCACGCGGAGGAGGGTCAGGCTCTGAAAGTCCAACGACCCATCTACTTCATCAGCGAGGTGCTGGCCAACGCCAAAACCCGCTATACCCAAGTGGAGAAGCTCATCCACGCCATCCTCATCACCAGGCGCAAGCTGCATCATTATTTCGATAGCCATTCCATCCAAGTGGTTACCAGTTTCTCGGTCGGGGAGGTCATCACCAACAAGGATGTGGTCAGACGGATAGCCACATGGGCAATGGAGCTCATGGGCCACGACATCTCCTACGTACCGCGTCAAGCCATCAAGTCTCAAGTCCTCACCGACTTCATCGCTGAGTGGACCAAAGCTCAAGAGCAGCCAGCCCCTGTCGATCTCGAGCACTAGACCATGTTCTTCGACGGTTCATGTAGCTCCGAGGCTCAGGGGCTGGTATCCTTCTCATCTCTCCGAAAGGCGACAAGTTCTGCAACATGTTGCAGATCCACTTCCGTGCCTCCAACAACGTTACCGAGTACAAAGCCCTCCTTCACGGTCCGCGAATGGCAATCACTCTCGACGTCCGACGGCTCTATGTCAAGGGTGATTCCGAGCTTGTTGTCAATCAAGTCATGAAAGCCTCAAGCTGCCGCGATCCGAAGATAGAAGCCTACTGTCAAGAAGTTCGAAAGCTCAAAGACAAGAGGGCTCGAGCTCCACCACATTTTGCGCTGCGACAATGAAGCGGCTAACTATCTCGCCAAGATGGCATCAGGGAGAGACCTTGTGCCCAACAGTGTTTTCCTCGAAGTTCTTACCGAGCCAACTATCAAGATTAAAGAAGAATCCGACCCATTAGCCGACCAGCCGGCCCCAACCCAAGGGTCGGAGGTGATGGCAATCATTACTGACTGGTCTCAAGACATCTTTGCCTTTCTTCAAGACGGCACACTTCCGACGGATACCAACGAAGCCCGACGTATCTCTCGACAGGCGAAAGCCTATACCATCATCAACAACGAGTTGTACAAGCGAAGTATTAGCGGTATTCTCCAACGCTGCATTCCCCAGGAGGAAGGTCGGCACCTCCTCAATGACATTCATTCAAAAATTTGTGGGCATCATGCTGCCCCAAGAACTCTAGTGGGAAAAGTTTTCCGCCAAGGTTTTACTGGCCTACGGCAGTTGCTGATGCTGAGCAACTAGTTTGCACCTGTCGAGGGTGTCAATTTTATGCTCAACAGACCCATTTGCTGGCCCAAGAGCTTCAGACCATCCCGATCACGTGGCCTTCCGCAGTATGGGGCCTTGATATCCTCTGGCCTTTCCGAAAAGCGCCCGGGGGCTACACTCACCTCTTCGTCGCTGGTTGGGTTATCGAGTACTTCTATAACATCATTTGCCGCTTTGGGGTCCCAAACTCCATCATCACGGACAACAGTGCGCAGTTCACCGGTCGGCAGTTCCACAAGTTCAGTGAAGAATACCACATCCGGCTCGACTTTGCATCCGTGGCCCATCCAAGGACCACCGGGCAGGTTGAGCGTGCCAATGGCATGGTCCTCTAAGGAATCAAGCCTCAGATCTACGAATACGTCCAAAATGTGGCCGGGCGGTGGGCTCAAGAGCTCCCGTCTGTACTCTGGAGTCTCTGAACGACCCCCAATAGGATGACGGGTTTACACTGTTCTTCATGGCATTCGGCGCCGAAGCCATCTTGCCGACCGATATCTACTAGAGCTCCCCGCGAGTGCGGGCTTATGATGAAGAAGCATCGAAAACTGCACGACAGGACGTGCTGGATCAATTCGACAAAGCCCGAGATGTCGCCATCTTGCGATTGGCTAAGTACCAGCAGGGCCTCCATTGGCTTCACACTCGGCGTGTCAAGGGTTGGGCGTTCAACGTCGGTGACCTGGTCCTGACCCGAGCCCAGAGCAAGATCGGAAAGCACAAGTTGTCGCCCCCCCTGAGAGGGATCCTATGTAATCAAGCGTGTTCTCAGGCCTGGCGCATATAAGCTAGTGACCGAGAGTGGTGACGAACTCCAGAATGCCTGAAACATTGAAAATCTGTGTCGTTTTTATGCATAATAAAATCAGATAAGTTCCCTGTGCCTCACCGAAATCCTATTTCTTTTTTTGTTCTTTGGCCAGCGGCGCGCGGCCGAAAGGCCGACCCACCACCGCCCAGGGGCTATCTTTGTGTCCCTTGCGACATGTTCGCTGACCCTTGCATCGTTTTTTGTTAGGCCCTGGGGCCTTCGTTCCGGCGGTCAAGTCTCAAAGTTAAAATCCCAACCTGTGCTGGCGCGAACTCCAAAAGTTCCCCTGGGTTCGGCGTGATTTGACTGAGAGCGGCGTTACTTACCGACCCTATCATTTTCTATTGGCCCCGTGCCTCATTTTTGTTCTAAGGCTCCGACCTGGTCTGCGCAAGTTTCGAAGTTAAATTCCAACCCGCGCTAGCGAGAACTCCAAAAGTTCCCCTAGGTTCGGCGTGATTTAACAGAGAACAGCGTCGCGGCCCAACCTCATCGTCTCTCAAGCTTCACGCTTTTTTGTTTCCAAACCTCGTTTCTGCTGACCCCCGGATGCATGAAGTTATTCTGAGTGCTAGCGTTTGAGCCTTTCGTCACGGCTAACGATTGACGATTTGGGTCGGTGACGCCTTACGGCGAGTTGAGTCCAATACTCAACCCTAAGAGGTATATCTGACCCGATCGCTCCGTCAAATGCCCAATGGATGACAAAAAAAGCAAAGCCACAAAGAATACTAAATGCAAGCAAGGATCGGAATCTTCACAAACTACTAACAAATATATTACAAGTGATGCCCGATGGTCTTTTGTTTTATGGATGCTGAGGCAGTTGTGGGATGTGCGGAAGAATGGAGAGGGGGCTGGGCTCGAGGTTCCCACAGTGGCTCACGTCGTTGCTGGCGAGTCTAGTTCCTTAGTCGATGGAGCTCGGGGCACGGCCCCGATCGATGGGCGTTCAACGTTGACTTATCTCGTTCATAGGGACGAATGTCTTCTTCGATTCTTCTCAAAGCCTCGTGGCAATGGAGCTCCTTCGACTCTCAAGGCAGCGGATGGTTTGGGTGGCTCTTGACGGCGATAAGGATTTAGTTGTTTTCTTTTGTTGTCTAGGGATTTGCTGTCCTTTGTACCCTTCCTGATCGTATCTATATTTGTACGAATCATTTTACTGTTTCCTTGGCTATGAATATAGATATGATTCTATAAAAAATTGGAGTGGCCAATAACAAATGCTAGCTCTGACCTGCTCACTGTTAAAAATAATCTACATCATGGATCCACGGGGATCCATTCCCATACCCGATCTCAAGAAGAAGATGAGAGAAGATGTTTGGAGAATCATTCCCCTTCCCAATATTCCCAAGAGACGCACAAGAACACAGATATAGGTGGAGCTTCGGGTCTCTTTCTCAATTCTCATCTCTCATATGAGTACAAATGATCTCTGTTTATATGGGAGTAGAAGACTTTTGGTATGGTCCAATGACCTTTGGTATTCGCCCATAATATCCCACTTAAGGGATTCTTAACACTCCCCTTGGGTGAATACCACGATCAACTCATGTCTCGTTAAAACTCCATAGAACCCTGTGGGAAAAATATGGAGAAAGAGTACATAGTTGTCGGTTAATGTATTATATTTGTTGCCTCGTTAAAAACCTTATGTGAGAAACTTCAGGAAAACTCACTAAGGAAAAGAGTACAACAATGTCTTCAGGACTATGATCTTTGAGATCTTAGAGTTTATGACCTTCAGGGTCAAACATTATGGGTTATTATTCAGGGACACTCCCTCCTTGAGCTCAACACATCTTTCAAATATTTCATGTTGAATTCTTCAAGAATATGTTGCGATGTGCACATGCCTCATTAAAAACTTCTTTCAAATCCCAATGAGAAAAAATAGAGAAAAGAGTACATTGCTATCACAAATTACATTTGCAATTTGTTGTCTCATTAAAAACTTATGTGGTAATACTTCAGGAAAACAAACCACAAAAAAAGAGAACAACAAATATCTTCATGATTATTTAGAATAACTCCAATTATATTTTCAATACCTCAAGGTATTTTTATGACTCTCAAGTTCAATAATAAAAGATGATGAAATTCTAGTACATACTCCCTCTGATGACAATATTTGGCCTTCTAGGCATGTACCATTTTGTTCTTCTAGAACATTGAAAAGTTGCACAATTGGGAGTGAAGCTTTCATATTCTATCATTCTTCATAATTTTTTATACAATTATGAAATATGAGACATATGGTTCTTGAGAGAACATAAAGTTCAATATAGTTGCAGTTACGTATAACTTCTAGTAATGCCTCATAAAGCTTCAGGCTTTAATTAAATGCAACTTTCTTTCTTAGTTTGATATTAGCCAAGGTCCTTCGTGGTTTTATCAGGTATCCTTCATGGATGATTTCACAAATACACTGTGATGTAATTAGTCTAACAATCTGATACAAATAGGGATATAATTGCTAATAACACCATTTATACCTTCTAGGTAATGAGGATATTGCCAATATAAACATACAAATGATATTACATATGCACGAGTGTATCTATATACTTCTAGTAATACTCGTAAACTGCATACATTTTATTTGGCACACTTCTGGTGATATTGGGTCTCAACGGTCACTGTCCTTCTAGGACTGGTGTATTTAGACTTATCAAATATTTAGTCCTTCAAGGAAAATTTCTTCAAGAAAAGATTATTTCTGCCAGAGTTAAGTGTTTCTTCAGGAAGCAAATAATGATATGCGATTTACATGTCACAATATGTATCTACAAATCCTTCTGGGGTCTTTTTATATTTTGTACTGCACATTCTAATTTAAATCTTTGCCAGTTTAATATAATGGAACAAACATTTCGCGTGGGAATAGGTCATTTTTTGATCTTTTGAACCATCACCATTTACCACCTCGTTAGTTATGTAGTGACCCATAAATGTCTGAACAGCAGGTTCACGACTTTCACATGGTAATTTTGGTTCAGCCTCAATTGCAACTTGTTTGACCCAATATGAGAGCTTCAAGTACTCGTGCATAGGACTTTATTTCGGATCCAGTTCTCTCTATGAGAAACTTAGCAATTTATAGAGGCAATATAGTGTCGACACATATTCTTTTCCACACATATATTTTCAATAGAGATCTTGTAGTTTCCCAATACAAAAATCCAAAATTGTTTCGTGTCCCTAGAACCATGATAAGCGTGCAAATGCTAGGATAATCCTCTTCGTAAGGTACCATCAGGGTGAAATTTTCTTCAGGAATATGAGGAGTATTTCTTTATATGCTTTGACGAAGGCAATAAAATCTCTCATTTGCAGGCGTCCCCACATATTTTGATCCAGTGCCAACTAGTCATACATGGATATAATATTAAATCTCGGATATATCTATGTCTACTTCAGGAAGTAGTAAAATAATTATTCAAAATCATATTTCATTTCTCCTCATCAAGATAGTTTTGGCAAATTCCACACTTCTAGTGTATAGGAGAGTAAGCTAAATAACAGTCTAGCTCTACTTTGTGCGTATTGAATCATAAATATCAAGGCATTCCACAAAAATGGACATCTCTCCCCCTAATGCCGAGATATTTAAATACAAGCATACTCTATATCCCCGGCCAACCATTTCTGGTGATGGCTAATGTATGCTATGGTGGTAATTCATCTGAGAAACATAACACACTTCAACAATAGGGAGATTTCTATTTATGTGCAGTGAGCTTGACTCATGATTATTAGAGTGAAACAAAAAATATTTATTCTCATTTTCAAGAGAATTATCCTCAACTTAGTAGATTACTACTACTTACTCATGTTCCTCAGTCTTCAAAACTTAACATAATATGCATGTACCATATTCATTATTGGAATAAATCCTTCTAAGATAATGCATACTAATTATAGTCTGTAATAGTTTCTCGCAATCAATAGATCAATTTTATGATTCGGGTCTCTTTCTCAATTCTCATCATCTATCATATGAGTACAAATGATCTCTATTTATAGGGGAGTACATGACTTTTGGTATGGTCCAATGATCTTTGGTATTCGCCCATACTATCCCACTTAAGGGATTCTTTAACACTCACAACCACACAGAGAGCCACGGATGGGGGAATTAATAGGAAATTTCATCTGCCAAGAACAAATTTAATCTGCCAAGGACGATGGCGAGGGTGTTGAGTTAGGTGTCGATCATCTGCTGGAGCATGGGCATGGGGCCCTTCGAGAACTCCATGACAATCAGCCGGTGGTTGTAGTAGTAGCCCGGGAGCAGATTCGTCTCCGCCTGGTCGGCCAAAATTTTCTCTTCTTTGAGCCAGTTGCAGCTGTCCTCAGGAAGGAGGCCACAGGAGTGGGCTGCGTCGAGGGCGAGCTCGGCCTGCACTGCGGCAGGACGCCACTGATGGGGTGCAAGGCGCAGGGCATGAGGGACAGGCAGGCGGCAGCGCGAATAGCATGGCACGGCGCACAGGCGAGGTGAAGGGGCAGGGCAATGCATTGGTCAGGGCAGGGCGGCAATGGTAGCGGTGCAAGGGCAAGGTGGCAAAGTCGGGCAAGGCAGGGGGGCAACGCTGGAACAGCCATCGGGAAGAAAACACTGCATGGTGCCAACTCCAAATAGGATAAAACACGAAATACAGCATCAAGCTTGGTGCAGCAAATATAAAGCACCAGTGAGAGTTTTACAGGATCTCTAAATAATTATAAAGCACCACTACATTTTAAAGCATCTGCTGGAGCAAGTGGATGCTTTATATTCATTGACTTTAAAGCATCACTTCTTTTTAAGCACCTGCTAAAGATGCTCTTAAGGGCCCGTCTAATAGGGATCCAGCTTATTCAAAAGATAGCTTATACTTTTGATTATTTGTGAAAATCAATTATCTAGCTTATCCACTTATGTCAAAAGATATTTGGCAAAACAACTTATCCTATAAGGATTAGACAGTGGAAATGGAAAAATGGTAAAAAATTACTATTTGCAGCTTATGAGTGCTAATACAAAATGCAAAAGTTATTATAAATGATTATGGATATAACAGTTATGGGTTTTAAGCCTTTTATAAAGATTATAATATAAGATGCTATACTCAATTGCAACAGTAACCCCATAATCTTTACAAAACAGGCCCTAATATAGATGGCAATTGTGAGTCAGTATTACCATATGGGGGGGTGGTTGCTTAAATAAACTAAAACATGTTTAGGAGTTGTGTTGACCCTCGCAATATATCAGGTTATTGTTCCTCCCCAGCTTTATGTCGGGTCCCTAATCTGGACGAACATAATCAACTAATTATACTAATAAAATAATAGTTATATTACTATAACGCACTAATATTAATTAATATTATTAATATGTATAAATGAGTAATAATTAAAAAAATTGTAATTATCACTAATTATACTATAATTCTGTTACATATTAAATAAATATAAATATATTAATACTTATCAGATATAATATTATATAAATAAATCTTAATTACAATAACATAAGTTAATAATCGTTAATCATATGACTAACAAAAAAAGCCGGATGACTCCATCTAGCATCTACAGAGAATATTCTGTAAGCTTGGATGAGTCCATCCAGGCTGACTGCGAGCCAAACAGCTCGAAAACCTAGATGGGATCTTCCCATCCAGCTTGATACAACGAACCAAACGCCTCCTTAAACTAGTAAACTGCCAGTCTCAAGGACCTCATTGGTTTAAAGTATGCACCATATTCGAGTCTCCAACACGATGAGAAGTGTAGCATATGCCCAAAAGATAATGCGAATTTGATACATATATATAAGAGATATTTAGATATTGGTCTATATATTAAGGCACTAATTAGCCCACGCACAGCAATTCGTACCCCGAACATCCCTACATAGACGAATTATTTATTATATGCACATAGAGAATTGCACCTAGACATATCGCTTTATCAAATCGGAGGGATGAGAAATCATCGTATGCATAGTCTACAAATCTAACATCCGAATTGTGTTGGATCTCCATGTAAATTGGGGCTGGCACTTATTGTTTTCAGGTAGAGATTATAATATAATTCACTGCACACCGAAAAAAGAAAGTCTGCTATTGTTGGTAAAACCGCGTCTCACCCACCACCCGAGCCCTTCAACGTCACCGCCTCACCTGCCTCCTCGTTACGCTGTCACCTCGACTGGTGTTAGCTTCATGACCTTTGAAGTCCCCTAAAAGGTATGAATGAATTTTGGTAATTGAATGAACACCATAGGTAACAATTGTGATTGTAGGTACCATCCCGTAACTTTCTACATTAACATGGTGGGCTTCCTCGATGGATGACAAGGACGATCCCAAGATGAGGAGTTCTGAGCATTGGTGTACCAAGGCTAAGCACTAGCTAAAGAGTCCATAGGATCGCTGATACTACTAAGGGGGTCAAGCCATTCTTTCTCCGGTCATACAAGTGTTAGAAGGTATGAATACTCTTAGTTACCTCAGAACGCACTGAGATAGCAGAGAAAGCAAAGCAAGCGAAGCTGAAGTCAAGTTGAAGAAGAAGACCCAAGCTTTCAGTTGCAGAAGAGTCACCGGACAGTCAGTGAACCAGGAGATGCGAAGTCCAAAGAAGGTGTTCTTTGGAGTCGAAGTGAAGAAGTTACCGGACGTGAACAAGTCAATGGACAGTCTAGTGGTTCACTGACCGGACAATTCGGTCAGCCTGAAGATGAAGTCCAGAAGAGGTGTCTCTGAAAGTCCAAAAGTGATAGTCACCTGTCATAAGGAATGGATTCTAGAGGGGGTGTTTTCCTAGTCTACTGGAAGATGGAGTCACCGGACTGTCCGACGGCACCGGACAGTCCGGTGTGGAGAGTCACCGGACAGTCCGATGGCTGGAAAAAAGCAGTCAGCTTTATGACATCATGTTCTATCAATTGTCTTTGGGCTTAGATCATATTTAAACCATGGAGGCGACGTTTTCCAGTGTGTCTGAGGTCTGAACTACTGGAGCAAACTTGTGAGAGGCCAAGGGATACCAAGAAAAGAGCACAACACAAGATTGGAGATCTTTGGTGCTTGTAGGAGAGTGATTATGAGCATTCATACACTTCTAGAGCTCGTAGGGCTTGGCAGCCAAGACAGGCTCGGAGTCGGTGTTCGATCTTCTGAGTAGACTGTGGAACACGACACTAAGTTTGTGAGCAGTTTCGGGTCTCCTACTCGAAAGGGAAACCGAGAGGGAGCGCCCAAGTTTTGAAAGCTTGCTCTAGTGCGAGGGTATTGTTCGCTACAGTCGGGTCGCTGGTGACTTAGCTCCGGGAGTAAAGCGTACCCTTGGGGGCACTGTTCTGGGAATGGCGGGATGGATCGGTACTCCGACGGGAGTGGTCCAACGAGGATTAGAGGAAGGCGCCAACGTTTTGAGACCTCGGGAAGAATCGCTGAGCATTCTTTTAAATTTCTCTTTACTTTCCGCATTTCATACTTGTTGAGTAGAGTTATAGATTGCTTTATGATTGCTCCGTGTGGCTATCATGTTAGTGTTTTCTTGTTGCTTTTATCTTTCCACTAGCATTGTTAGAGATCTTGGCCTACTAGAATTGCATAATTTGTTCTTGTTGTGATCAAGTCTTGAAATTCAAGTTTGTAGCAAAATTTCAAATGGTACCAGAGCCAAGTGCTCAATCTCGGTGTCCTTGATCCTTTCAAATGGTACCAGAGCCAAGTGCTCAATTTCGGGCTTCACCGCCTTGAGTAAGGGTGCCGAATGGGATGAAACATTCACCCGTGTTTGATGGGGACGATTACTCATATTGGAAGGCCTGTATAAATGCAAATGAGAGACTTGATCCTATCTTTATCAAGTTTAATGCTATGGCCAAGCAGGGGCGGAGCCATATTCGTGGCTGTGGGTGCAGCCGCACCCATAAAAAATCAAAAAATAAGTGATTTTGATTAATTTTTCACGATATTCGCACCCCTACAATAAACAAGTCAAGCGCATCCCTCTCAAATTTTCTCTAGCTCCGCCACTGAGGCCAAGAATGCCATCTTTGGTTGCATGCCAAAGAATATCTTCTCTAGGATCATTGCATCATCCACCGCACATAAAATTTGGTCTCAATTGCAAAATATTCATGAACGCTCCGCCAAGGCTAAGGAAGAGAGCTATTATGTTCTCAAGAACAAGTATGATTCTATCACTATGTTGCCACATGAAAAGCTAACGACGTTTACTCTCATTTGCATGTAGTGGTAGAGATGATCAATGCCTTGGTCCTCAAGAGCAAAATTGAAGGCATTAAGATCATGAGGAAGCTTTTGAGAATGTTGCTGTCAAGCTACAATTCTATCGTCACGTGTCTCTTCCAAATCGACTTGGCAAACTACTCCATTGATGTAGTGCTCGGGAAGCTTATGGCATATGAGGGATACAAGTTGGGCACCTCCACTAACACTCAAGCACCCAAGAACCTTGCTCTTCAAGTCGAAGAATCTCCCAATGGTAAGAGCAAGAAGAAGAAGAAGAAAAAGGTGGAGGATCATGAGAGTGATCATGAGGACCTTGCGCTCCTAATAAAGAAGTTATTTCGTAAGAGAAGACTTTCATCCTCGAAGCGCAACTCCGGCTGCTTCATTTGTGGTAAGAAAGGACATTTCACCAAGGAGTGCTCCAAGCCTAAGAAGGAGAACAAGAAGCAAGCCTCTAGTGAGAGTGAAGACGAAGAATAAAAGCCCAAGAGAAAATTCATGTCATTTGTGGTAAGAAGAAGACGAAGAATAAAAATTCATGTTTGATGCTTTATACCATCAACTTGGCACAAAAGAGGGGGAAGACATCTTTAAGATAGCCGAAAGTCGAGAGAGGAAAACTTGGGACCTCACCCAAATTAAATGCATCAAGGATGAGGCAGAGCAGCTGCTAGTAAATGACAAATAGATCAAGAATAGATGGAGGAAGTATTTCGCTAAACTCTTTTACGAAGATAGTGGGAGCTCATCCATTATTTGGATATCTCTTCCAATGACCTAAATAGGCACTTTGTGAGGCTGATTTTGGAATTCGAGATAAAGCAGGCATTGAAAAGGATGAAAGGAGGTATGGCGTTGGGTCCAGATGGGATTCCCATTGAAGTGCGGAGATCTTTAGGGCATGTAGCAATAGTTTGGCTCACAAGTTGTTCAACCTTATCTTCCGATCAAACAAGATGCCTGACGAGTGCAGGCGAAGTATTTTAGGTTAGATCTTCAAGAACAAGAGAGATGTTCAAAGTTGTACTAATTATCGAGGGATCGAGTTAATGGGCCATACAATGAAGCTATGTAAAAGGGTTATTGAGCATTGCCTGAGGAGACTGACGAGAGTCACCCAAAACCATTTTGGTTTCAAGCCTGGGAGATCCACGATGGAGGCCATTTCTCTAATAAGGCAACTGATGGAGAGATACAAAGAACAGAAGAAAGATATGCATATGGTCTTCATTGACCTAGAGAAGGCTTTTGATAAAGTGCCAAGGAATATCATATGGTGGGCATTGGAAAGGCACAAAGTTTCAACAAAGTACATTAACCTCATTAAGGATATGTACAAGAATGAGGTGACAAGTGTCTGAACAAGTGATGGAGACACCATTGATTTTCCAATTAATATAGGACCGCACCAAGGGTCGGCTTTGAGGCCTTATTTTTTCACTTTGGTGATGGATGAGATCACATGAGACTTAGAAGGAGACATTCCTTGGTTTATGCTCTTTGCGGATGATGTGGTGCTAGTGGATTAGAGCAGGTCTGGGGTCAACCAGAAGTTGAAATTACGGAGGCAGACTTTGGAGTTAAAGGGTTTTAGACTTAGTAGGTCTAAAACAGAGTATATGAGGTGTGACTTTAGTGCTACCACAGTTAGGGATGGCGATGTGATACTTTGCTGGCCAGGTGGTACCCAAGAAGGACACTTTTCGTTACTTGGGTTCGATACAGCAAAAAGATGGGGATACTGATGAGGACATAAGCCATAGAGTTAAAGCCGGATGGTTGAAGTGGCGACAAGCTTCTGAAATCCTATGTGACTGTAGGATGCCACAAAAGCTCAAGAGCAAATTCTATAGGACTGCAATTTGTCCTACCAAGTTATATGGAGCAGAGTGTTGGTCTACTAAAATGCGACATGTCTAACAGCTACATGTAGCCGAAATGTGTATGTTGAGATGGATGTGTGACCACACGAGAAGAGAGCGTATATGGAATGATGGCATACGAGAGAGATTAGGAGTGGTACTAGTTGAGGAGAAATTTTTTCAACATCGTTTGTGGCGGTTTGGACATATACAACAAATGACGCAGGAAGCACTGGTTCGTAGCGGGATGGTAAGTTGGCCTAATGGTGTGAAGAGAGGCAGAGGTAGACCAAACTTAACATGGGAAGAGGCTGTGAAGAGAGATCTGAAGGACTGGGGTATCGCCAAGGAGTTAGCCTTAGATAGGAGATTGTGGAGCTTAACAATTCGCGTGCTTGAACCTTGATCATTGGTTGTGCTCCTTTTTAGTTCTCTATCAGGGTTTTTTCTCTAGCCTACCCCAACTTGCTTAGGACAAAATGCTTTGTTGTTGTTGGTGGTGGTGGTGGTGTATTCCATGTCTGTTGTACATGCTTTGTGATACATTTGCCTGATCATATCAAAACAATGTACATCTTATCATTATTTAACAAAATATGGAATAAAGCCACAATAGCTAATTCACTACACCACGGTTCCCTATTAGCAACCTATCATCAGCCGCTAAAAGAAGCTTTAGCAACTTACCATAAGTCAGTAAAGACATTTACCGACCTATACTATTTGTCGCTATAAGTGGTGTCAGTAGAAGTTTTACCGACAGACATATTTTTACCGACCGATGATCAGTCAGTAATGCTATAGAATTACTTACTGATAATTGGATGCTTTTAATACAATTACCGACTAACAGTTGGTCATCAACATCAGAATTTTTTAAATTATTATGTAGATATTAATTTGTATTATTAATATTTAGCCATAATATTTCCCAAAAAATCTCATCTCCAGGGAAGTAAAAACATAATAAAATATTTCAGAAATAAAATAACATACTCAACCATTGAAATAAATTCAAATTATTTCCAAATAATAACACTGTTTGAAGTACAAGTTATAAATTTCCAATGCTTGACTAGCTTTTGATTCAAACATTTTATATAGTACAATGTTAAATATTCCTAAAATGAATGCGCTCAAGATGCTTGTCTTCATCAGCAAACACTTAACTTGTTTTCATAGCAGCAACAAACAATCTGGAATTTTCTTTAGCTGAAAAATATTCCAATAGCAAAAAAGAATGGGGATTAGAATCAAATAACATGACTATACAAATGCTAAGGTTTTGTTTATACCGTTTTATTCTTTCCCTCAGGAGCATTTTCACAGGTCAGTTCATCACTAATATCATCAACCTCGACAACTCAATTGAAGGCAGTAAACTATCAAGTTCAGCCGACCAAGGGTAACCATCCATAGTTCGCAACAGCAAAAACATGAGAACATATAAGTAAGAATAATTAGTGCTGATCAAGTATCAAAAACCAACAAGCAAATCTAGAATTATTGAATCAGAATTAAGTGTAGTTACATGAGGTCAATTAGTAAGTGGTAACACACAACACATGTCAAAACAATCTGACAGAATATTCATAAACAGATTGCCTTATCAAG
Organism: Zoysia japonica; assembly: GCA_001602275.1. Classification (NCBI taxonomy): domain Eukaryota; kingdom Viridiplantae; phylum Streptophyta; class Magnoliopsida; order Poales; family Poaceae; genus Zoysia; species Zoysia japonica. Next base: position 685,328 of record BCLF01000124.1, on the reverse strand, counting down.
TATTCTGGTTCTGGTAAGGTCTATATACATATGGCAATCTATAAAAAGCAAAAAAGCTCACTAGTGTGATCACATCAGTTGAAACATTTCATATACAACAAATATCCATTCCTTAAGCTACGATTACCAAGATAATCCACTTTTTTGGATGAGACAACATCGTCAAGATATAGTGTTGGCAGGGTATATTATTCAACAACTAAGAACTGCAAGGGAAAAAAAACAATAATAAGAGCAGCAAACCTCTCGGCATCCATTAATCTCTTCTGTAAGAGGGAGCAAAGTCACTATCACCAAAATAAAAGGTAATATGAAGCAGCAATAGAAAATAATATTGTGAGAGTTTGTTGATGATAATAATACCTTTAAGCTCTAGCAGCTTTATCTTCTTTGTCATATATCCTCCTATCAAAGTTACAAGATAGAGAAATAAATATGATAGAGAAAAGGGAAAAGAGAAAGCAGACCATGGGTGTGGAGAACAGAATGCGTACCTTGGCTGGCTGGAGCCACTGAGATGGTGGACCAGGGGCGTGGGAGCGCGGAGATGATGGACTAGACCTGGGGTGCAGAGACGGCGAGCCGAGAGTGCGGCGGCGGCGGACCAGTGGTGGACAGGAGACTGCAGCGGCTCGACCACACTTCTGACAGCTGTAAACTAGAGAAGCCAGTTGTAAGGATCAAGGACACAGGGAGAGGGCAGGGGTTGAATCGGTAGTCCAATGTTACTGTCAATTCGCTACAAAACTAGACTTTACGACTTGATCTCAAAAAAGAGCAAACTTCTGCAAGTCTAGTAGGCCAAGACTCCTAACATGCCAGTGGTGTAAAGCAAGCAAACAAATTAACACTAGCACGATAGCCACCAAGTGAATCACAAACAACTTATCACATACTTGCTAGAAAGTAAATACAGAATGTAAACAAGTAGAGAGAAAGGAATGCTCAGCGATTTATTTTAAGGTCTCCGAAGGATGGCACCTTCCCCTAATCCTCGCTGGACCACTTCCGTCGAAGACTTGGTCCCTTCAGCCATTCCTGAAACAATACTCTCTTGGGTATGTTTCACTTCCGGAGGGAAGCACCGGCATCCCCGGCTGTTCCGGACGATACCCAATCAAGAAAGCAAGCCTCCGAGGCCCGTAGCTCGGCTCACAAACTTGATGATGGCTCCTACAATCCTCTAGGAAGCTCGATCACTGACATACAGCCAGTCTAAGCTGCCATAAACCAAAAGTAACAAGCCAAGACACTCCACTCAAGCCTAACAAGCTCTAGGGGTGGATGAATGGTCTAGTTACTCTCATACTATCACTCAAGATCTTCCGATTCGTGCAATGTGCTCTCTCCTTATTGTCCCTTGGCCTTTGACAAGCTTCATCTAGCTCTTCGAACCTCACACATACTCCTTAACATCTCCCTCCATAGTTTAAATAGGCTACCAACCTAGAAATGACCATTGATGGGTAATGTCATAAAGCTGTCTGCTTTTTCGAGTAACTAAACTGTCCAGTGACACTTCTCAACGGACTGTCCAATGACTTTGTCACGCCAGACAGTGGAAACACCTCTTTGAAATCCATTCCTTATGTCATTGGACTGTCTAGTGCATAGCTTCACTGGACTATCTGGTGAACCATCTCTTTTGGATTCCCAGAGACACCTTCTCTGGACTTCATCTTAATAGACACCAGACTGTCTGGTGGCTCCTCTTCTGGTTCCAGAAAACATCTACTCTGGACTTCTGATCTTCTGGCTCTCCAAACTGTCTAGTGACCTCGCTGGACTGTCCGATGACTGCTTTTGAAGCTGCAACTTCGAGTCTTCGATTCTGTCTTATTTCCAACTTCGTCCAAACTGTTTCCTTTGCCACTCAAGTGCCTTCTGAGATTCCTAGAGCATTCAAACGTCCTAAACATGTATGATCTCAAAGAAAATGGCTTGACCCCCCTTAATACCACCGGCTTTTCTTTGGACTCAAGGCCTAACAAAACTAAGCCTCACTTGGCTCTCTAGCTTGTCGTTAGCCTCGATTAATTTTCAACCAAAACTCCTCTTCTAGAGATTGTCCTTGCCAACCATCCAATAAGCCCCCTTGTTGATGTAGAGATAATGCGTGTAGAACCTACAACCACATGTGTTACCTATGGATTTTATTCAATCACCAAAACAATTCATACCTTTCAAGGGTTTATAACAGTTCAATGGTCATGAAACTTACGATACCCCTTTTTGGTGATTGATGACAACCATAGTACTGACAAATGAGATGATATCCAAAGATAGAGAATGAAGCATATTGTGAAAACATCATGAAAAGAACAGAAAGAAATGAATTGCATGATGTTTGAAAACATGTACCTACCCCTTTCCTTGATGACTCCCCCTTTCCTTGGGCATCGATTTCTCCCCCCCCCCCCACCACTTTGTCTTCCCATTTTGAGACAATCATGCCTCTCCTTGTATACTAACGTATCTCTCCCCTTTATCATCTATCAGTCAAAAAGATGGCATCAAGGAAGCAAATAGAAAGGTAGAAGCTAGGGAGACAAAGATTAGTGCAGCATAATATAATAAGGGAGCATAATGCACATGAGAACCAGCAAAATCACACAATACCACATGAGGAGAATAATATACAGTAAATACAAGGGGTTAGAACAAAACTGTCACACCCGGTTTTATGGTTAAAACCGAATGACCCTTTATGTATGCTCAGAAATAAGTTTCATACATAAAGTGACTTCATAAATGGTAAAACAGAACAATGTCTCGAATAACTAACTATTACAAAAATAGACTAAGAGTTTTATCAAATTACAAACCAAACAGCGGAAACAAAACGAAAGCTTCTGGGCTCCACAGGCAGTTGACCGAATAGCTCGCCTAGACGTCGGCTCCAGGGTCTTCAAAGTTCTCCCAAGGTTCTCCTTCTACTGAGCAGCAATTCTAAAGGCAAGGTTGAGTACGGATGTACTCAGCAAGTGTGGGAAGCATATGACATGTGGCAATTATCAAGGAACAGGCAATATAGGTTTTAATTGCATAAAAGCACATATTAGAGACACAATTCCTATTAAGCACCTAATTACTAAGTGAAAGATATCGTACCTATGAACAATAAATTAAGTAACAGCCTTAAATCACAGTCTCCCACTGTGATTCACCAATCCAAACCAATACCAATACCATTACTAATTCCCGCTAATCATGTGAGGGTCCATGCAATGCTCGTGACCGTGAGCACGGCTGTCAAGACAGTTTTACACTTTGCAGAGGTTGTACAAATTTCCCCACGAGTAGTGATTTCATCTCCTGTTGCCAGGTGATTAAAAAGAATCTCTATTATGCCTGTGCCGTCGCACTCGCACACTTCCTTTGGTGTGAGGGCCAAGAGATCACTACAAGGCTTTTCCATGGCTTCCGCCAGCTTGTACGTGCCCACTAAAGTTTCACCCGTCGGGCACTAACCGGAACCAGAGAGGCCCCCTCTTGTGCCGAATGGTTCCCGGGAGTAACCCTCCCTTCCCCACACATCTCGCTCCAGGCGGATCCAGGCGTAACCCGCTTTCCCCGCTCCACCAGCTGGCACGCACAGAACTGGTTTTCATCACTTACTACGCCAGGCCGCGCCCATTCTTGGCATCGTGGCTGCACGGAAACACATGGGTGGTCACTCCACGAACCGGTCCTTAGATTTGGGAAGATAACTTACCAAGGAACAGTGCCAGTAACCCTGCACACAGCGCTACACCAACCATATCACCCAAATCATCACTATCCAAGTTGCTATTAATCTCCCATTAATCCTCGTGAAGCATGTATAATGATCCATTTAAATATACCCATCCCGACAGTAGCAATCTAAGCATGTGATCTACCCAACAATAAAGTAAACTAAGGCGACAAGGCATAATATGGAAGACTAGGAATTTCTACTAATAGGTACGCAGTCAATTTGACACAAGCATGCAAACTACAAGATAGATGTTTTGAAAATTAGGCACAAGATGATCAAGGACACTTGCCTTGCTGCTCTTGGGAGTAAAAGTCGGCGGCCTCGAACTCTTGTTGCTGGAAGTCTTCGACGAACTGCAGCTTCGGAACGAAGTCGCCTAACGCACAAGAACACAAACAATCAAACAAATGCAACAAAACAGAACAAAATCAGTATGATGATGTCATGAATGCCTAGGTTATTCTGTTACGATCGTTTTGATATTTTATTTGCTTAAATTGGAGTTACGGATCAAAAGTTATGGCATTTATAAGATTCAGGGGCTATTCTGTAATTTACAATTTTATTGGAGGACTAAATTGTAATTACCAAAAAGTTTAGGGGCTAAAATGTAAAGTTGTCATTTTGGCAGGGACTAATTTGTAATTAAAATTAAGTGTAGGGGTTTTTCTGTAAAAGTGCCATAATTAATTATTAAATAATTAATATAATTAATTATTAATAACTATTAAATAAATTATTAAATAATTATTTTAATTATTTTCCAGATTATTGATTATATTATTATTGGAAAATCTAAAATTAATTAATCTAATATCTAATTAATTTTAATTAAATCGGTATGCTGACGTCATGCTGAGGTCGTGCTGGTGCAATAAGAAATCTAATTTATTTTAATTATAATTCGGGAATTAATCTAGACCGTTGATTTCAAAATGAACGGTTCTAATTATTCGGGTGACGTGGCTCAACGTGGAGTGTCGGATCTGGATCTGATGGGTGAGATCGGTGGGGCGACGTGGCTCACTGTGGGTGGTTGGATTTTTGATCGGGCGGCTGTGATTTAAAAAGAGGGCGAGTTTTGTCGTGAACCGTCCGATTTAGATCGGACGGCCGAGGCTCGGCTCGGCCGGCCAGCCGGCGCGGCCAGAGGCCGACGC
>BCLF01000124.1:557495-679847 GCA_001602275.1 Zoysia japonica | reverse complement strand
CGGCGACGCGCGGCGCGGCTGGGGAGAGCGACGCGGCTGGCGAGCTGGGCCGGCTGGGTTGGGCCACGCGAGAGAGGGAGAGGCTGGGCCGGCACGGGAGAGAGAGGAGTGGGCCGGCGGGGTGAAAAGGGGAAGAGGAGGCCCAAGAGGGTTTTTCTTCTCATTTTATTTTTATTTCTTTCTTTCTTCTATTTCTCTTAATTCTTATTCTTAATTCCTAAGCTTGTTGATTACTGTTTATCCATTCAATTAATTATTTCAATTATATGCAATGACATGAAATGCTTTGCACTCCTAGCAAATTTATTTATTTTTATTTTTTAAAAAAAAAAGAATTTTCAATCTAGTCTAAATTGTGAAATGCAATTAAATTTTCAAGTTTTAGTATTTGGAATGGGTTGAGATTTTAGGTGTCACAAAAGCCAAGTGTATCTCAATGAGCTAAAAGATCAAATGGTACACAAGCTCATCAAAATACATGAAGAGCCAAGAAAGCCGCCAAAAAAGATCGAAAGACCTAGCTACCCATCCACAGTCTCCCCCTAGCCAACAAAGCTCTCAAAAATGGCACAGCCACAACTCACACTCCCGACACTCCTAGACTTATGGAAGTCTAATCCTACACTGCCGCGGCTGGAGAGTCGAATGCAGTGGAGTCGAACGGTGGCTACTCCTCTACCGACTGAGCTGCCTGATCTATATCATTGAAGTTGCTAAGCCCGGTAGAGGATGTCGGGGAATACTCTATAGGCCCAACTGCTGGTGCATCTGTAACTGGCCTCTCTAGAGCTCGAGCTGCTTCCTTAGGAGTGTATCTGATGTCAACCAGGATAGCAATCTCTGCTACACTGCTCGGTTGCTTAGTCGTGGTGGTAGCTGGCTCTGTCTGGGCTACTATGGCTGGTGGTGGCTCTTTCAAAACTGACTTAGCAATGATAGCCTCGTAAGTAAGAACTCTCGAAGCAAGAGAAGAACTAAAAATTGTTGTACACATCTCTGTGACTGGCACTCTAGGCTCAATAGACACAGAGTGTAGAGATAGAGAAGAGGTAACAGGGAGAGCTGAGAAGCTGACTATGGAACACTCACTCCTTCGATAGTCACTGTTATGTTGGCTGCTCCATAAGGTCTAAACAGTGATAACGGTGTTGTGCTCAGAGTACTATAGATCAACTGTTACTACTGATGTGAGGTGATCGCTGCTACTGATGGGTACTAAGGCTGCGGTACTATAGGCTAGAGCTGTGGAGGCAGGGGACTCAAAAGAGTCATCGTCGGGAACCCGAGAAGAGGTGGCATCCCAATCCCCTAGAGGTACGAAGCCATAGCTCCAAAACCGGCTGACATGTAGATGGAAGTCACTATCTCCACCTGTGAGGGTTGTGTCCGGTCAAGGATCTCTTACGTCCTCTGGGCTACCTCTCTGTCAAGTCTCATACGCTCCGCAGCTATCTCTCTATCCAGCCTCATCCTTTCACATATCTGGAGGCACTCAGGATGGATCCTCTTCTCTGATTTTATCCTCTCGAGCCCGAGCCGCTCCTTGAATGCCTGTATCATCCTCCTCTGTACGGCCTACTCTGCATGAATAGCATCCAGTCTAGCGGAAGAGCAGGGTCAACGGTGGCCCGAGAAGTGGGATTCTCAGCCTGACTTGGAGCCTCGGTGCTGCCAACCCCTGGCTGTGCTCCCACCAGAGCCTCAGTCTCTGGCAGCTCAAAACTCCTCAAGGGCTATGGCCTTCTCAACTCCTTGACTGCCCTCTGAAAATAGATGCTTGATGAAGAGCCCAAGTGTCAGTCGGCTTAGTTTACTGAAGATAGTGGTGACCTCAAATAGGGTGGTGTACTCCACCTCTGTCATCGCTCCAGCCCTCCTCAGAAGCGGGCATATGTATGGAATAAACGGTAACCATCAAGCTCCAATCCCCTGATAGATAACATCCTCCATATGAGAAGCAGCAAATAGGTCAGATCAAAAACCTCATGCCTCAGCAGAAAGCATAGCAGCCGTTGATGTAGTATGATCACCCTCTCACAGTAACCAGCTCTGGGGGCAATAGACCTTCCCAGCAACCCCCCTAAAAACATGAGCCTCGTGTGTAAACCTCAAGGAGTGCCTTGGGTAATGTTCCTCATGTGGTGATGGCGGGAAAGCAACACTCATTTTCTTGTCTCCTGGCTACATCCATTCGAACTGTCTGAAGGGTCGTGAGAAATCTAGATGGGCCAGGGCGTGGCTCTGCGTCTCAGAAGATAGGAACTCAAAAGCAGCAATGGCGTCGGATCTCTCAAACCGGTGTGGCTCCCCTCTATACATGAACCACAAGAAAGATCTATCTGGAGAGATCCACAGAGAGGCATAGAACTATAGAACTACCTCCTCGCTGTACCTCAGCTACTAGGTGATGAACTTTGCTAGGCCAGTAGAACGTTGATATGTGGCTCCATGTCAATGGCAGCTCCTTATCTCAGTGTCTCAAAGGTGGAGTGCCTGTGAGCAGTAAATACTGAGCTCTTAGCTTTTGTGTTGGGGTGGCGATGAAGAGCCACATAGATCGTCCTCTGCATCACTGTCTTGAACTATCCAGCATCTACATACCTCACCGCAGGGATCCAAGTGGTGAACTCCACACTCCTCTTGGCCCTCTTGGCCGGACCCTTGACCTGTAGATGGTCAGTCCCCTCATATCTGAATTGGGAAATGGTCCTATGAGCTCTCTCGGCTCGTGATGTGCATACCGCACAAACTCCCACAGTACTATGTGGGCACCTCTGCGACCTCTGCGATGACTCCTCCTGTTGGCTGGCTGCCTCCTCCCGCTCCGCAATTCTCGACTGCTGTCTATGACTGTAGGAGCTCTCCGTGGCTGAGCCTCTGCCAAAAGTGAAGTGGTTGCTGTCCTCTGACAAGTCAATTCCGCAGCTCCCCCTGTCCCTCTGTGCCAGTGCCAAGTATACTCGAACTTGCACCTCTCCTCTCCAAAGATTTATTAACATTTGGGACTGCAAAAACAAGACCCAATTCTTCTCCGGCTTCTCAACGGCCTTGCCCTTCCCCTTTCTCCTCTAAAGTGTACCTTTGCCTGCCCATGCTGTGAACTGTCAAGAACTACTGTCCACTGCAAGAACCACTGACAAGCTGACAGTTGCCAATATAGGATTAAGAGCATGGCCCTTAATTTTTCCACTGACCACTGAACTCAAAACCTCTGCACTGTCAACTGCCTCTGAATACTGTCTCTATCCTCTGTCCACTGTCCAACTATCACTGCACCACATAGAAATTGATATAAAGGTATAAGCATTGTAGGTGAGCAACCCATATAATGAAATCCTAGCGGTGGACCAAGGACATATCACCAATCAAATAGAACAAAGCGATCAACGGTGATATTGACGAACTAATGCCACAATTTAACTAAATAACAATATAAGAAAATTGTGACACTAGTGACAGAGAGACCTAATACCATGCCAAATTATGAACAATAAACTCAATATGGCACTAGATATAGAGGAATGCCAACAAATTATGTGAATTAAGAATAAATGAATAGCCTTCTATCCCAAATATGCCAATTTTCCATAATTAATCAACTGTCAAAGAAGTTTAGGGTGTAAATGAGGTAATGGGAGATAGGCACAATACTTGCGAAATCCAAGAACCAAGAACCATAAAAAAACTCTGTCAGAAGTGCGTCCTATCACCTCAAACCAAAAACTCCAAAGAAGGTTTAGGGCTTTGTAATGGTGGTGGTGCTTTAGCTTTAGGAAGGTGATAGTAGGGAAAGAAGCAGCATTTAAGGATGATAGAGGCGCAAGTCAGGCGGTGGCAGTGCTGGGCGACAACGTGGGTAGCGTTGGCCAGCGGCGCAGATGGCACAGGTGTGGGCAGCGCGGGTGGCACGGTGCTCAAGGAGGAGAGTGGCAAGGTGACGGTGCTCGACAGCGAGGATAAATGGCTCTAGGGCAACGATGCGGTGCTTGGCTATGGCGGTGACCGGCGGACTGCGGTGGTGCAAGGGAGGCGACGGTGATGGTCGGTTGAGCACATGGAGATTAGAGTGAAACCAACAGGGGCATGTGCGCTTAGGTTAAAATAAAACTGGCGGCCGAGAATTCAAGAGTTCAAACGGATGACCATGATTTCGCGATCAAGCTAACACACTGGACTCTCCAGCCTCTTGATACTGTCGGGTGACTAGAAACTATCGGACTGTCCGGTGAATTGTCAAGGAGGAATTCTAGAGAAGCCAACCGCTTCAACATCCAATCGCGGGACTATCCGGTGAATGCGTATGAGGACAAGCAAGCAATGCACAAAATTAAACATGCCATGATAGATGCTTGCAAGATTAAAGACATCGCATAAAGGAAACCAATTAAATGTCAAGTTTGAACCCCATCTCAAGCTTAGTCACTATGAGCCAACCGCTTTGCCTTGAGTGAGCCAAACCACGAACTCAAGCTCTTCCTCCATGTGGGAAGTCTTGGTTGGCATGGTCCTATCTTGAGATGGTTAGACATTGACTATTTTTTTTTTTGGTTTTTCTTTTATCTTTTTATATATGATACATGGTATGTAGACATCTAGTGTACAAAGGAGTCCTAACTACCATGCAAGACAAGAAAGGAAACTTACCACTACTATGTACAAGAAATACAGAGAGGCGTTGTAGCTCATATACATGTGGTGGACTTCTTGGATTTTCAATCATGCTTCACGGTCCACCACATTTTCCCCTTTAGTTCTTCTTCCTCTTGGGGACCCAAGAGAGCTTCGGCTTCCTCTCTTGGTCCACGATCACCTTGGGGACCCATATCCTCTTTATTATCCTCTTAGTGTTGGGAGGTCCAAGCGGCTTTGCCTTCACCTTGCCATCCTTTGTGCTAAAAAGCTTGTAGTGGACATTCTCATGGTAAAGGTTAGCATGGGGCATGGGCTTGGAACTCCTCACCATGGGCAATCCTTGGCTCTATGGCCATCACATCAACACTTCTCACAATAATAGTTATCCACAATAAGCGGTGCTATCCAAGAGGGAACTGTGTCATCGTTGCCAATGATGTTGATAGAGGAAGGATATGAATCTAAGCCCTTGTGGTTGTGGTTGTTAATGAGGTTGCGACTTAGGATCTCCTTTTGAATTCACCTTCCTCTAGTGAGACATTCAAAGGCATCCATCACAACCTCTCATTCCTCTTTGAGCTTGGTGTATTCCTTCAAAATATTAGGCTCAAGAGTAGTACTCTCCTTGGAGAGAGTTAGTCTATCACAAGAAGTAGATGCATCATTTGTTTGCTTAGGAGAGGAAAGGAGAGAGTCAAAATCAAAAGATCCATGGGTAAGCAGCAATGCCTTATGCTTCTCATTTAACTCCAAGTGCTTCTCTTTGAGGTAATCATAGGAGTTTTAGGGAGACACATGAGATTGCTTAAGAGCATTGAGCTCTCCCTCAAGCTTATAAACTCGAAATACTGCAACTTGATGCTCATTGGTCACCACCTCAGTCTTCTTGTTCTTCTTTAAGATGCTTTTTTGATCCCTCTCAAGGATGAGGATGGGATCATCGTAGCTTGGTGCATTGTCTTCATCATCCTCATCTTCCTCTTTATCATCATCATCTTCTTCATCATGGTAGCCCCCAGAACTTCAAGCCATCAAGCAAAGCGGTGGTGGTGGTATTTTATTGGTGGAACTTGTCATCGCGATACCGGCAAGTTCTTCATCGTTTGAAGATGAAGAGGAGTCGTAATCATCATCGGTGAGCCATTCACCAATAATGTAAGCCTTGTGTGGTGACTTGATCTTCTCCTTGCTCTTGCTCTTCTCTTTGGCAATGAACTTCTTCTTGAATCTTCTCTTGGGCTCTTGTTCTTCATATTCACTCCCACTAGAATGTTGCTTCTTGCTCTCCTTTCTAGGCTTGGGACACTCGTTAGTAATGTAGCCTTTCTTGCCACAATTGAAGCATTTGGAGTTATTCTTTTTGAGGATCAGGGTCTTCCCTTACGAAAGTCTCTTCATGAGAAGTGTAAGGTCTTCGTTATCGCTCTCATCATCCTCATTCTCCTACACCTTATTCTTCTCCTTCTTACCCTTGGATGATTCTTCCACTTCCAAGGTAAGGTTCATTGGAGCTTGAGTGTCGGTAGAGGACCCCAACATATACCCCTCACAGGCCATTAAATTCTCAAGCGTTGCATCAAGAAAGGAGCTTGCCAAGTTGGTTTGAAAGAGGTATGCCAAAAGGGAGTTGTACCTTGGAGGCAACAACCTCAATAACTTACTGATGACCTCCATATCCTTAGTCTTGCTCTTGAGGCCCAAAGCATTGATCTCCTCAACTACAACATACAAACAAGAAAATACATCATTAACTTTTTCATGAGGTACCATGGTAATTGAGTCATATCTATTTTAAGCACATTGTAGTGCTCTTCTTGAGCGTTGGCGGAGCCCTCATGGATGTTTTGCAATTGCAACCAAATATTATGAGCGGAAAGAGATGCATTGATCCTAGTAAAGATGGTTTGGGATATGCAACCAAAGATGGTATTCTTGGCCTTAGCATTGAACTTAATATAAATGAGATCAGGCCACTCATTCTCCCATGCTTTCCTATCAATAAACTCTAGGTAGGCTTGCTTGCGAGCCTTCTAATAAAAGTAATTGTCCCCATCGAAGACAATAGGGTGTGACATTGTAACACCCCAAGCCTAGAATATATCTCCAAACCCACTAGCACGCCGTGCGCATCCCACCTGGCAGAATAACTGCTTTCACTTTTGTCTTGCTTTGCATAAAAGGATTAACCTGAGTTATTAGTGTATTCTTGAGTCAGGTTTTTAAATTGGTCTTGCTCCCTCTGGATTCATGATACGGGATTAAACCCGTCACTACAGTTGCTTGCATGCTACAGTAACCATTCGAGCCATGCTAACAGGCTGGGCTGGATGTTACATCTTCCCCCCCAGGACTCAATGTCCTCGTTGAGAAGCAGACCAATTTACCCCGAAGGGATAGATGTACAGAATCACCTCTCTTGGCCACGTCTGTATGTCTAGTGCTAGCGTAAGTGTCACGCCGTGACCACGCTGGACCCATGTGCCATGCACACCGTATCCGCACCCCTAGCACATAAACACCCATGAAACCGTGAGAGTCGGCTATGGTACCATTATGTAACATCTCAGGCCCAAAATACGGCTCTAGACCCACTCGCACGTCGTGCGGGTCTCACCTCGCAGAATAACTGCTTATGCTTTCGTTCTCGCTTCGCGTAAAAGGGTTAACCCTAGTTATTACTGCAGAGCCAGATTTTTAAATTGGTCTTGCTCCCTCTGATTCACGATTCGAGAATAAACCCAATGCTACAGTACCTCACATGCTACAGTAACCCGTTTCGGGCCTTGCTAATGGGCTGGGCTGTATGTTACATCTCCTGCCGCATCCCGGGTCGGTATAACTACCTGGAATCTATGTTTCCCGTACTTGTCCCATGATCAGTGATAAGTACACACGATTACCACAGTGAAATCACAACTGTACAATACAACTATCAATTTCATTTAGCACTTTACAAAGTATTGGCTCAAAGTCTTATTAAAAATACCTTCAGAGTTTCAAACAGTGGAAATAATCAAGAAATCAAATTCCAGCAGAAATAATCAAGAAATACCAATATCGTTCCTCAACGAGAATCTTCATCATATCTATATCTAAAAGCCAATGTTATGGAGGCAAGCTATGTGAGTTAATAATAATTGCAATATTATAATCAAATGAGTACTCGAAAGAAGGATTGGATGATATGGTTTAAATTTGCATAAAAGAGCACTAGACAGTCTAAATATAGTTAATGAAAATTACTAAATGTAAGTGCTGAACTGAAATATAAGTAATGTGAGCATATCAAATAAACACGCTTAACCTCCATGTCAAGCATTCCTAATCCTTCATGACCACCAAGCCATGAATGCAAATCTCCACCTATTATACGCACAATCAACATATGCAAGACCAATGTCAGTCATTTATTATTCTACTCTAAACAAAGATCCATCATTAAGGAGCTTGATGCCACAAGCACAGCTATTTGAATAGATTTATTACTCTGCAGAGTTTGTACACTGTACCCATCGACTGTGAGTGACCATTTGTGGTGTAGGTAGCACCGTGCACACAAAAGTGTGCCCATCGGTATCACATATCGCTTTTTCACTAGTCGTCCACTATTCTTGCCTTTCTTGAAAAGCATTGATTCCCCGTTTATCAAGATCTAGCACCCCAGAGGCTAGTCCTCCGTACATTAGGTGAAATTCTCGGGGCTGCAATCCATTGTATTGGTAAACCTTGGGCCCAACAACGTAATGATGGAAGTCCATCTAGATACATCCACTAAGTGAATTATCCATATGTGCAGACTACACCTAGAAGGCAAGATAGCTTTCAACTAATTACTTGGCCATAGCCATCCCACACCGGCATCCATGGTCGTACGATATTTTCTTAAATCAAGAGTCAAATGTACCAGTCCTTATGTGATGTCACGGGTCTCCCAAATCAACCATCCACTTATCTCCATCTAACTGTCAATATCATCGTCATAAACTAACTATCATAACAACCTATCATCACCGACTCAACTCTAATCATCTATCAATCAAGACTCTTCTAAATAATATTAGCTGGTCTAATAATCACTAGATGTGTATTTACATTTATATTTAATTATTGACCTGCAGCTAAGCATGCTTCCACGATGGCAAAAATGGCATCATGCTCCTGTAGATTAACCCATCAATACCCCATCCAGTGGTTACAAGAAAGAATATTAAATAGCTTGTCACACCCCAAATTTTTTTAATTTGGGGATGTGAACCTTTTAAATTATAAAAAAGTAAAATTTCTAATTATTTAAAGGATTTTATCTGTTTATTTAATTATTAATTATTTTGAACTTTAAATGTATTCAAAATTTTCTTGAAAATAAAGTTTTAAAACATTTTGTTTAATAATTAATTTGCTTTAATAAAAATGATTCTGTATTTATTTTAAAACCAAGTTGATTTCATAAAAAAAATAAAGAGGTGTTTTCCCTAAATTTGATTTTTGAAAATATGTCTTTAAAACATGAATTTATTATGAACATTGTTTTTTATTTGGAAACTTTCAAATGAAGTAAAATGAATCTCTCACAAATTATTTTATATTTTGAAAATAATCTAGTAAAATATTTTTTTTGGTATTTAGAAGCTATTTTAGTTGATTTGAAAAAAAGGGCATTATTTTGATTCCTGAAAATATATCTTGAAAATATTATTTTTTATTGTGAAATTTGTTTTTTTTTTGAAATGGTTGCAAAGAAAGCATGAAATGACACTATCTCAAAATCTGTCAAATAAATTTTTCTGTGGTTTATAAATAATTGACTAAAGGACATTATAAATGAAATGGAAAAGAAATCATATCATATACAGGAATAAAGCAAATAAGAAAGGAAATAAACAAACGGAAATAAAAGATGTTTGCCCCAATTTTGGATTTCAGAAAAAGATGTCTTAAAATATGCTTTAATTGAAATGGTTCAAATAAACTAAAGAGAATCTATCTCAACAACTTATAAATGAATTCTCTAATTCTGTAATTTTGAAATAACCTGATGAGAATAATAACAAAAGAACTAAAAGAGGAATAGAAAAAAAAAAGAAAGAAAACAGGAAAAAGAATAAAAACAACCCTGCCTGGGCCAGCTGCCACCCCTCCCTCCTTTGCTCCCCTTCTCGGCCCAACAAGCCCACCCGCCACCCCTGCATTCTCCTCCCGCAGCCCACCAGGCCCAGCCACCACCTTCTCTCTTCCTCTCATAGACACGCGGGCTCCACTCGTCGTATCTGTCCCTAACCTCCAGCTGCCTCCACCTTCCCCAGCCGCAACTGCCTGCGCTTTCTCTGCGCGCATCGTCCCAACCGTTTCTATTTTCGCACAAATTCAACCCCAACCGCGTCCCTATCCTCTGCCCCAACCACTCCCCCGACTGGGCCGTGCCTGCTCCTATAAATCGCCCCCAAAAACCGAGCTCTCCCCGGAAACCCTAGCCGCCATGTCGTGCCGCCCTATCAAGCCACCCCGGCCGCCGGCGACCTCGCACCGTACCTCCCCGCACACTACCGCCCCATCCCAGACACGCGTCGCTGAGCTTTGATGCCTGGACGACGCCCGCACTGTCGTCGAAGTATGCTATGCCACCCCAGCCGTCGAGCCCCCACATCCGGCCACCACCGACACTGGCAAACCCCATGGTGAGAATCTCCTCGAGCTCCGCTTTGCTTTAAGCCTTTTCTCGTTGAGATCCACGCACCGGAGCGCCGAGAATGGCCGCCTCCGGCGAGCCGCCATGGGCGCCGCCGCCTCTGGCCACCGGCCGGCCAGGTCGCTGCACTACCTAGGCGTGGTCTGCCCCAACCGTCCGTTCCGAACTGAGCGACCCAGATTAGATCGCGCCACCCCTATTAGATCTAATTGAATCCCATCCGCCCGATCAAGATCCAAGCATCCACCATGCGCCATGTAAGCTAAATAATCTTGTCCATCCCTTTCAAAATCAAAGGCTCAGATCAACCCGACTTTCCAAACAAAAATAAATGCAACTCTTTACTGCATCAGCATTGCATCATGCAGATGTCATCATAACCGAATAATTAAAATTAATTAGAAAATTAGGATAATTAATTCTAGATTAATCTAGTAATTAGTAAATATAATAACAAAATAATTAAAATATTATTAATCTAAAACATAATTATAATAATTATTAATGTAATAATAATTAATTTTATCAATTTTATAAAAAAACCCTTGTACTTTTATTTAATTATTGAACAGCCTCTACCTTATGACAAACTTACACTTTAGCCTTGAACTTTTCTGTAATTACTTTCTAAACATTAATTCATTCTAAAAATTACAATTATATCTCCAAGACTTAATTTTAATGAGATATTAGCCCCATTAATAATAACAATATCTTATGCAACAATAATACTAATAATAGGAATTTTCTTTCATATAGTAGTAGTAATAATTCATCAGATAATTATTAAAAATTATAAAATGTCATAATATAATAATAGTGATAGTATATATTAATATTACTAGTGAATAATAATTATACTAACAAGTTTATATATGAATAATAATTCTAATAATAGTAGAAAAGACAACTTTATTAATAATCATGCTAATACTAATTCCTTTAATTATAACGATAGTATATTTATCATAATAATAATAATATTGTGAATAATATTAATAAAATTAATATTGAGAATAATAATTATAGTGTTTAATAAATATAATAATAGTAATAATAGATAGAAGAATACTATTTGTATCAGTTTTCCTAACTTTATTAAATTGTAAAATTATCTCTATCAATTAATAATTTTAATTTTAAAACATAATGTTTTATTAATTAATATGTGTTACTGTTATAAAATAATAATTTGCACTTAAGTCCTCAGAATTTTAATTAATTACATTTTATAATCCCTAGAACCTTATAAACATCATAACTTTTCAACGTAACTCCGATTTCAGCGATTCTTATACCAATACGATCACAACAAAATAATCTATGCATTCATGACATTATCCTATTGATTCTCTTCTGTTGTATGCATGTTTGTGATTGAGTTATGTTTCTTTGTTTGTCGTGCCTGCGTGCTTAGATGAATCAACTTCGGATCCGCAGTACGAGGCTTTTAGAATCAAGATTTCAACATCAATGAGCAGCAATACAATTACAATGGCAAGTGTTCTTGACTATTTTGTGCCTAATTCACAAAACCTCTACCTTGTAGAATGCATGCTTGGGTCAATTTGAATGCGCGCCTACTTTTAAGAATTCACCTAGTCTTTTCTTATTATGCCTTGTCACCCTAGTTTACCTTTCTTGTTGGGTAGATTACATGCTTAGCTTGCTGTTATCGGGATGGGTGATATTAATTTGATTTATTATCATACTTGCTTCATAAGGATTAATGGGTTATTTAATAATTTAAAGATTAGTGATTTGGGAGATATGGTTGGTGTAGAGCTGTGTGAGGGGTTATCGACACTGTCCTTTAGTATGTTATCTTCCTAAATCTAAGGACCGGTTCGTGGAGCGACCACCCATGTGTTACTGTATAACCACGAGCCAAGAATGGGTGCGACCTGGTGTAGTAAGTGGTGGAAACCAGTTCTGTACGTGCCAACCCATGGAGCGGGGAAAGCGGGTTACGCTGGAAACCGTCTAGAGAGAGATGTGTTGGGAAGTGAGGGTTACTCCTGAGAACCATCTGGCACGAGAGGGGGCTTTTCCAAGGTTACGGTTAGTGCCTTATAGGTGAAATCTCAGTGGACACATACAAGCTGGTGGAAATCATGAAAAAGCCTTGAATTGATCTCTTGGCCCTCACACCAAAGGAAGTGTGCGAGTGCGATGCGGGCACAGGAGATTCTTTAGTCCACCTGGAAATAGGGGATGAAATCACTTCTCGTGGGAAATTGTGTAAAACCTCTGCAGAGTTAAAACTGTCATGACAGTCGTGCTCACGGTCACGAGCATTGCATGGACCCTCACATGATTAGTGGAATTTTGGTATGGCTGGGTTGGTGATCACAGTGGGAGACTGTGATTGGTGGTGCTACAACCAGGTAGGCTGTAGGCATGTTGGTTTATAGGTGCGATGTCTTTCATTTAGTAAATAGGTGCTTTAATATGAAGTGTGTCTCTATTGTGAGCTTTTATGCAAAAGAACCCTATATTGCCTTTGCCTTATTTGTTACCACATGTCATCTTTTCCCACACTTACTGAGTACATTCCGTACTAAACCTTGCCTTTATAAATGCTGCTCAGTTGAAAAAAAAGTTAAGAGGACAATGAAGACATAAGAGCTGAAGTCTAGGCTTGTCGTCTCTCCTGTCGACTGCCTGTGGAAGCTGCACTGCATTGAGTTTTCTTTTCCGATGCATTTTGGTAATCGCTTATTTTTTTTCTTTTATCGTAACATTGTTCTGTTTTACCATTAATGAAGTCACTTTATATGTAACACTTGATCTCTGGGCACATATAAAGGGTCACTTGGTTTTAGCCTTAAAATCGGGTGTGACAGAAGTGGTATCAATGCCGTGTTGACTGCAGGACGTAAGCCTAGCTAGAAACAGACAAATTTTAATAACTATTTTATAAAACTTTTGCCTCTCTATCACTTCCTTGATTATTATTTTCTATTTCATTCAAAATAAAAAGTTTTACGCTTGGCCCAACTATTAGCTCATAGGTGTATCTCTTTGTGCCTAACCTCCCATCCTAGATAGGCTAACTTCCAAACTAGTGATAGTATACACTGTAGTTCCATTGATTGTTTGATTGTGCTAGAATTGTGTGATCGAGCTGTAACTTGTCCTTAAACCTATCCAAGCCCTCCATTGTACGTTTGGCAAGATGATCAAAGTAAGAAGAATCATCGTCGACAACAAGAAGACAAGAGCAAGTTTAACTGTCGAAGACTTTCTATAGTAAGAAGAGAAGAGCGTCCACCAGAAGTTGCCGATGAGGCCCTGGACATCATCATGTTTGTTTTGTTGATAATATGTTTGCTTGTGTGTTTTGATTGTTTGAATCCCTGAGCCTATCCTTGATCAACATGAAGATCGTCATCAACGACAACAACTCAAGCACCAAGATCTATCGAAGACCCTTGCCTCAGGCCATTCAGTCCCAAAAAGCAAAAGAAGCATTTGAAAGTCAACCTGATTGCTTTGTTATTTGTGCATTGTTTCCTTGATCATACCCCATCATAGATGCAAATAAATAAATAAATAAATAAAGGAACATGTTCCCCAATTCATTAAACTTTCATCGATATGATAAAATTGGTGCCCTTTTAATATAAATTTTCTACCCAACCATACAGAATCTCAGGGCGAGATTCCCGTTAAGGAGGTAGTGTGTCATACCCTAAATTTATAAATTTCAATTTGGCAACATGAAAAATTCCCAATGATAAAAAATATAAATTATATTTAAAGAACTTTATTTAAATTTTAAAGTGTGATTAAAATATCTTGAAAACAAAAGTTTTAATATTTTCTTATCATTTAACATGTTTTTACAAAATGTGTTGATTTATTTTAAAGGCATGTTTATTTCAATTATAATTTATAAATAAAATGTGTTTCTTCAATTCCCCAAAAGGTTTTATTAAAATTTAAAAATAAATCTGAATTATAAAATAAAACTTTTAAACCTTACAAAGTCCTTTTAAATGAATTTCTTTATACGAAAATAATTGAGTTTTAAATTAATAACTTTTACTATGATTTAACATGCTTAAAAAAAAGGGTTTACTTTTATTTCAAAGGCATGCTTATTAAAAAATGTGTTTCTTCAATTTCTAAAATAGCTAATGAATTAATACAATATTTGAATTATGAAATCAATCTTTTAAATATTCCAAAGCCTTTCCAAAATAATTTCTTTTGAAAAAAAAAGAAAATTAAAATTTATTTAAAGAAATTTTATTTTATTTTCAATTGTGGTTAAATTCTCTTGAAAATAAAGTTTTAATATTTTCTTAACATTTAATGTACTTTTATAAAATGGGTTTGTACTTTTATAAAGTTTTAATACCACTTGTAAAGATCAAGGACACCGAGAAGGGGGATTGAATCGGTGGACTTATAGCAGTAATTCTGCTGTGAACTTAAACTACTATACTCAATCACAACGGAGGCAAACCTAACAAGTCTAGTAGGCCAAGACCCCTAACAATGCTAGTGGAAAGTAAATAACAACAAGCAAACACTAACACGATAGCCACCAAGAGGAATCAAAGGACAACCTATCACACTACTCAAACGATAAGTAAATGCGGTAAGTAAAGAAAGTGAGATAGAGAGTGCTCAATAATTTTTTCCCAAGGTCTCGAAAGGTAGGCGCATTCCTCTAATCCTCGTTGAACCACTCCCGTTAGAGTCTTGGTTCTTCTTATCCTTCCCGAAATGATGCTCACAAAGGTACATTTCACACCAGGAGTGAAGTCACCGGCGGCTCGGCTGTCACACACAATACTCAAGCGCTAGAGCAAGCCTCTAAGGCTCGGACGCTCTCTCTTTGTGTCCCTTTCGAGCGGGGGATCCAAAACCGTGTACAAACTTGGTGTCGTCTTCCACAATCACTACAGAAGCTCGAGTACCGACTCCTAGTCGGTCTAGGCTGCCCACACCAAGAGTAATAGGCAAAGATCCCTCCTCTCAAGGCCTACAAGCTCTAGAAGTGAATAAATGCTCCCTATCACTCTCCTGCTAGCACCAAAGATCTCTAATCTTGCAATGTGCTCTCTTGGTGGTGTCTCTTAGCTTCTCACAACTTGACAGCAGGAATTCTGATCAAGGGCACACAGAAAAACATTCCCCTCTACGGTTTAAATAGGCTCCGACCCCAGAAGCAACTGTTGGAACGTGATGTCATAAAGCTGACTGCTTTATGCAATCACCGGACTGTCCGGTGACTGAACCACCGAACTATCCGGTGACTCTATTTCCTATTCAGCCAAAAAAACACCCTCTCTCGAGTCCACTCCATAGGACACCAGACTATCTGGTGTTATCTTCACCCGACTGTCCGGTGACTTTCACTTTTGGACTCCCAAAGGCACCGTCTCTGAACTTCAGCTTCTGGTTCAACAGACTGTCCAGTCACTGCACTGACGGACTGTCCGGTAACTCTTCTCGACGACTCCTGAGAGCACCTCTCTCTGGACTAGCTCCTCCAAGGCTCACCGGACTGTCTGGTGACCTCATCGAACTGTTCGGTGACTGATTCTTTAGCTGGCTTTGAGCTCCGGTCTTCGACTTTGCTTCCTCTACCATCTTTAGTGCTTTCTGAGGATCTAAGGAGCATTCAAACCCTCTAACACTTGTATGACACGAGACAAAAGACCTCTACCCCCTTTAATAGTACTGGCGTTCCTATGTACTCTCTAGCTAGTCCTTAGCCTTGGTTCACCAAAGCCCAGCAACTTCTCTTCTAGGGATCGTCCTTGTCATCCACCGAGGAAGCCCACCATATTGATGAAGAAATAGCGAGGTGGTACCTGCAACACAACCATTACCTATGGTT
Organism: Zoysia japonica; assembly: GCA_001602275.1. Taxonomy (NCBI): domain Eukaryota; kingdom Viridiplantae; phylum Streptophyta; class Magnoliopsida; order Poales; family Poaceae; genus Zoysia; species Zoysia japonica. The sequence goes on along the minus strand of BCLF01000124.1, from coordinate 663,672 downwards.
ATTCATTCAATCACCAAAATTAAATCATACCTTTAAAGGACTTCAAAGGTTATGAAGCTTACAATCTCTCTCTTTTTGATGATTGATGACAAGCATAGTACTTCCAAACAGTCCAAATGAGATGAAAGAAGATAGAGAATGAAACGCATCTCGAAAAAACAGTTACCCCCTTACCTTGATGACTTCACAAAAAGATTTTGCAAGAGTTCCCCTCCTTTGTCGTGGGTAGGAAGTCCCAATTCTCCTCTTGTTTGGTAGCTCTCTCTCCCCCTTTGTCATCTAATCATCCAAAAAGATGGCACCGAGGAAGCAAATAGAGAGGAAGAACGTTGGCTCAAAAAAAAAGTGCATGAATGAGAATGAGATGGGAGTACATGTGCACGAGGAACCTGCAAAACAGTAAGCACTAGGAGCCACACACACTGAATCCACGGGGTTAGTCCAAAAAACAATTGAACCTCAACGAGCTAAAAGATCGAATATAAAACAAGCTCATCAAGAGTCACAAAAGAGCCGATGAAATCCGCCAAACAACACCAAAAAGCCCTGTCTACTCATCCATGACCTCCCCCTAGACAGCTAGCACTCAAAGGCGCTACACCTCATGTTTCTCACCCAACTCCTAAGAAGAGTCTAATCATGCACGGCTGAGGAACTGGGTGCAGTGACGATCGAAGGCTGCTCCTCTGAAGGCGGAACTGCTGGTGCTGACTGCTCTCCTCCTGCTGCTCGCTATCATCAAACACGCTCAACCTAGAGGACGACGTCGGGAAGGCTCCTTGCCCTCAGCTAAAACTGGCTGGACTGCAAGGAATTGAGCATACTCCTCTGGAGTATATCCTGCCCCAACAAGAATATTAACCTCTGGAGCTCTAGGTTGCTCAGCTGGTGGATGCAGATGGCTTTGGCTGTGAAGACTCTGTCGGTGGCTTGGACAAAACTGACTCAGCAGTGGTACCCTCAAAGGTGAGCACTCTCAGAGCTAGAGGTGAACTAACAGCTGCTGTCCCTATCTTCAATGCCGAAACAGATACTCGTGGCTCAGACATAAGTACTGACATGGAGAACGAGGAAACTGGAGAGAACTGAGAGGAGGTAACTGGAACGCTGACTCCACTAGTAGTCATCACTGTGCTGGCTGCCCCAAATGGTACGAACGATGAAAACAGGGCTGAAAGCATAGATGAGAATGTGACCTGCTGCTGCTGACTCTGACTCTGAAACTCAGATGTGAACATTGGCACTATCGAGTACTGGGGCTGAGGAGCAGTCGGTTGGAGCTGCAGTGGCAGGGGACCTGGCAGCGTGGTCGGTGAAAATCCTGGAAGAGAAGGCATACCAGACCCCTGAAGAAATGAAGCAATAGCTTCAAACTCGGCAGACATATAGGATATGTTCTCAGCCATCTCCAACTGAGTGCGCTGTGATCTCTCGAAGAGCTCTTTGTCCTGCCGTCTCCTCTCCTCTATGAGCTCCCTCTCCATTCGTAGCCTCTCCTCGAATTCTGCCCTCTCTCGATGTATAAGCTCTAGCAGCTCCTCTCATAACCTCCTCTGCTCCTCTTGCTCTGCCTGAATAGCATCTAACCTAGCAGCAAGAATAGGATCAAGTGTAGCACGACAGGTGGGAGTCTCATCCTGAACTAGAGCCTCTGTGCTCCCAGCACCTCGCTGTACTCACTCTGGAGCCTTAATGTCCTTGTCATCCACCAAAGGCCGGGCTGTGGCGCCATGGCTGGACTTTGTCGGTGCGGTGGGTTCTCTACCTCTGGTGCACGGATTCCAGCATGCGGTGGTTCAAAACGACGAGGATGACGAGGGGGTTCTCACCTTGGGGTCGCCGACAGTCGGGGATGGCCGGAGGCGAGGTCGCGATGGCGAGGCCTCGGGTGGCAGCTTCGACAGCGTCGGGACGACGATCAAGGTGGTAGCGCTCGACAAGGAAGGCCGAGGCTGGGGCGGTGGAGCGTGGGCAAGCTCGGTGTGAGGTCAGTTCACAGAGGGCTGTGGCGGCGGGTTTTGGGAGGAGAGAGAGGGGCTTGGGGCTCGGGTTTTTATAGGAAAACGGGGGCGGCCAACTCGGTGGCGATGTGGTGCGCGGATCTACGGAAAACAGGGGCCGATGGAGGAGATCAGGGGACGGCGTGCAGCTGGTCTGGAGAAGGTTGGTGGCGCACGCGGTGTGGCTGGAGGTTGGGGAAGGTGCGCCGACAGGCGAGGTCCACCTGGTAGTGGAAGAGAGGGAGGAGAGCTTGGGTCAGCTAGGCCAGCTGCTTGGGCTGGCGAGGAAGGAGAGCTGGACCACGAGGGAGGGGGAAGAGGGAAGGAGAGAGGGAGAGAGGGAGAGAATTAGGCTGAGGGGAGATTTATTCCTTTCTTCTTTTATTTCTTTCTTTATTTTCTTTATTTGTATATTTATTTAATTATTTAATTTCTAATGCAATAATTTATTTGAATAAGAATGAAATGCTATGCAATGACATGGAACGAAATGCAATCCTAGCATTTTAATTTGAAAAAGGATTTTATTCTATTCTAAATTGTGAAGTGCAATTAAAGAATTCAAAATTTTAATATTTTAAAATTCTTGAAATTTTGGGCGTTACAAACCTGCCCCGCATAAAATGAATTTTGCCCTCGAGATTTGGAAGGACTTGAAAAGAGATCTGGATATTCTGCTCTGAGTTCCTCTTCATGTTCCCAAGTAGCTTCATCCAAAGAATGGTGACTCCACAGAATCTTACACATTTTGATAACTTTACTTTGAGTCACACACTCTGCAGTGTCCAAGATCTTGATAAGTCTTTCCGAATATGATAGATCACCACCTAGATCCAATTCTTCAATCGGAAGCTGTTCTTCAAGAACTCTTAAGCACTTCTTCAGTTGTGATACATAGAACACGTCATGCACATCTGACACGATGGTAACTCTAGTTGATATGCAACTTCTCCTTTTCTATCCAAAACTTTAAATGGACCAATGTACCTCGGTGCTAACTTTCCTTTAACCTTGAATCTGCGGAGACCTCTTATTGGGGCAATCTTGAGATACACAGTCTCCAATCTCGAAATTTAGATCTCTCCTATTATCCACATAACTCTTCTACCTTGACTGAGCAACTTTCAAATTCTCACGGATGAGATGCACTTATTTTTCTGCTTCCTTTAATATGTCTGGTCCAAACACTTGAATTTCCCCAGTCTCATTCTAGAACAACAGTGTTCTGCACTGTCGTCCATAAAGAGCTTTAAACGGTGACATCTATAGACTAGCTTGATAACTGTTGTTGTATGAGAACTGTGCATATGGAAGACTCCTACCCCAACTCTTGCCATACTTTAGAGCACAGGCGCGTAACATATCCTCCAATATCTGATTGGTCCTTTCAGTCTGTCCATCTGTCTGTGTATGATAGGCCAAGCTAGAATTCAACTTTGTATCCATGGACTCATGCAACTTCTCCCAGAATTCCAAGGTGAACTGGGTACCTCGATCAGATACTATCATCTTCGGTACTCCATGCAAGCAAACAATCCTTGCCATATACAACTCTGCTAACTTTGCTCCAGTGTAGGTTGTCTTAACTGAAATAAAGTGAGCAACCTTAGTCAGTCAATCCACAATGACAAAACATATAGAATCATAACCGGCTTGAGTGCGAGGCAAACCGATTATGAAATCTATTCCGATTTCTTCCCACTTCAATTCTGGAATCTTCAATGGTTGCAATAATCCGGCATGTCTTTGATGTTTTGCCTTTTCTCTCTGACAAGTATCACATAGTGCCACATATTCTGCAACATCCCTTTTCATCACATACCACCAATATCAGGTCTTCAAATCTTGGTACGTCTTAGTATAGAATATGCTGAATCATGAGCCTCTCTCAGAATCAGATCACGGATTGGCTTTTGATTTTGAACACAAATCCCCTTGCTCAACCGTAAAGTACCTCTATCATCCAGAGTGAAATCACTGGTTTTGTTATCTTGAATGAGCTGCTTGATCTAGCTGATCTTTTCATCTTCTAGTTGACCTTTACAAATTTTCTCCTCTAAGTTCAATTCAACTTCTATGGTGACTGTTTCTGCAGCATTGACTATTCCAAGATTGAGCCCCTCAAATTCCTTACTCAATTCTTGTATCTCTCTCTGGCTGCTGTCATATTGCAGGGTCATTTCTGACTCAACGCGTCTCCAACCACATTGGCCTTTCTAGGATGATAGTTGATTCTAACATCATAATCTTTGATCAACTTTAACCATCGACGTTGTCTCAGATCGAGATCCGTCTGTGTGAATATATGTTTCAGACTTTTATGATCCATGTATATTTCACATTGATGTCTAATGAGATAGTGCCTTCATATCTTTAAGGCATGAACTACTGCGGCTAACTCTAAATCATGAGTAGGATAATTCAATTCATATTTCCTCAACTGGCATGAAGCATAGCACACGACTTGACCTTCTTGCACCAATGTACATCCCAGACCTTGACGAGAGGCATCACAATAGATGTCAAACTTCTTAGTAATGTCTGGCAGACTTAGCACTAGGGCTGAGGTCAATCTTTTCTTAAGCTCATCAAAATTAGCTTGGCACTCATTCGACCACTTGAACTCTTTTCCTTTCTCTAGCAATTATGTCATCGGCTTGGCTATCTTTGAGAAATCCTTTATGAACCGGAGATAGTATCCTGCCAATCCAAGAAAACTACGAATCTCGAACACATTCTTCAGTGACATCCAATTCACTCCCTCCTTGACCTTGCTCGAATCAACGGCTACTCCTTTCGCGGATATGATATGCCCAAAGAAAGAGACGATCCAACTAAAACTCACACTTGCTAAACTTTGCATACAACTTGTTTTCTCTTAGCTTCTCAAGAACCAACTTTAGATGTTGCTCATATTCTGCTTTATTCTTAGAGAATATAAGTATGTCATCAATGAACACAACTACGAACTTGTCCAAGTACACCATAAACACTTTGTTCATCGTCTCTACTGTTTTAAAAGTGCCATCTTGTGTGATTCGTATGCCTGCCAACTGCGAAGCGCAACCGTCCGATTTAGATCAATGGTTGCATCGCTTTCTCACATATTGTTGGCGCCGACACGTGGGCCCCGCGACCCACCTCCCCCTGCCCAAACCAAAACGTGTCCTCCTCCTGGCACCGGCCCCGCTGCCACATCCATCCCTGCCGCCGGCCCCGCCGCCGCGTTCGTCCCTGCCGCCACCGCCACTGCAAGGTCCTCAACCCCCGTCCTCCTGGCACCGGCGCCGCCGCCACGTCCATCCCTGCGGCTTGGCATTTGTCCTCTCGACCTCTTCCATCGCATGCAACAACGTCGCTCTCCCCTAGGCCCTGGTCAGTCCCCACCTTGATCCATGTAGATCCTTTGGCTTTCTTCAAAGATTTCAGTGGGTTCCCGTGGTTCATTCCAGATCAGCTTAATTTGTTACTCCATCCACGTGAAAGATGCCGAGCATGGAGCCATGGGCAAGCGCATCGACGGCCGGGCGTTGGGTACGAGAAAGACGGTGTGGCTATGCCATCCCGCCCCTACAGCCATCCCTCATCCGTCCTTTGCCTATCTTCCCTTCCCCGTCAGAAAAATGGCTCATTTCCCCAAAGCATGCCCAGCCCATGAAGCAGCAAATGTTTGATTCCACCGAGGTCTCCTGGAGCTTTCTGCATTGATTTTGCTAGCAGGTTGTGAGCAGGTCTCTCAGGGATTGGCGCTGGAGTAGCAAACCTGTAAGAGGGATTTCTTTTCCTATTCTCCTTTCATCTGTGATTTAAGAGGGATCTTTCTCACCTTTCCACCGGACTGCTCCTCCTCCCCAACGGTACTTGCTTCTCACCTTTGGGTCCTGCAGGGAAGGATTAACAGTGACACCTTTTGCATCATCAAGCAGCAGTAAGATTTTGCTCCAGATCAAATCCATCAATGCCTATTTGGATGGTCTAATTCATGGACTCTGTTGCCAAGTCCACGCGCTAAGTGGAATAAGTGCATTGCAGAAATGTCAATATTATAAATGGACTCTGCAATAGAAATCTCAATTTCTTATATAACATTGACATGAGAATATGCGGAACTTTCTTTTTATTAGGAGTACATTATTTCTGTTTTCCAAAGAAAACACATTGTTTTCATGCTGCTGGTTGCTAAAGAAATTTGATTAGAGTTATGTTAGCTCCTTTTTTATTTTTATATTTATAAAAGAATATCAGGTCTCCCCAATTTAGTTGTTGGAAATAGTTTATAAATTACATTTCTTTCTGCTCATACAAAGAATCTTATGTAATTATGTTTTCAAAACTTTACACTTACAATTAGCAAATATACTGCTTAGTTGACTTGCCTGAGGAAAGCATTATTATTTTAAGCAAGTGGTTTATCAGTGATAACTGGAATTCCAAGTTGATTGATCCAGTTTGTCTATGCTTACTGATCTAATATGTTCCTGAAGTGAGTTGATTGCTGACGGTGAGCAATGGAGCAGTAGCGAAGTTGTTGCTTAGTAAACATGTCATGTAATTATTTGTAAATTCTTTTTCAAATTCATTTCAATTTGTTTGTCCTTGGCCAAGCACATGCATATAACTATTTAAGATATGTCTGAATACAATTTAGAAATAAATAATAGTAAAATAGACAGATTTTTTTTGTTATGGTCACCTGATGCATGTGGTTCAACTAAGTAATAGTGTCCTCATTTCCTAGCTGAGCCAGGCATGCCTGAGTATTATTTCCTTATATTTTATAGTATCGAGTGGATGTATTTTTTTGGACCTGAAGCTTGCTCTAAAGCCAATTGTGCTTTGATCTCTGTTGTGAATAGGGTGAGGTTAAGAGTGCAGAGCTGATTGGTCAGGCCATTGCAAACAATCCTTCTTTCAGGCATATTGAAGCTGCGAGGGAGATCTCCAACACTATTTTGACCTCAGCCAACTGGGTGTTCCTTGACTCACACGACCTGTTGCTCAACCTCCAGTAGCTGAATGTGGCGAACATGTAGATCTGACAGCTTCAAGCCAACTGGAGCGATTTAATGAATCTTCTGAATCCCAAATTAAGAATGTGCTTTTTTGAGATCTATGATTGTGTTGATTCTTCCATTATGATGGTCTTGGATCTATCTACTGCTGTAGTTGGCCCTGGTAGTACGGTAAACGATTGCAGGTTACCTGAAGCTAAGGCGTCAAGTGTCCAGGATATTCTTAAGAAACTATAGATGCGTTCTACAGAAAGTTTTAGGGAATTGAAGTTTGAAAACTCCTTGACAAGGTTTATGACATCAATTCTGTCCAGAAGAGGGGCCTGATTAGAGTATACGGAATCACGTGTCCATACTACATCATGGACGTCACTTGTATGCTTGGTAATCCTAAATTTGTCTTTTATTTACTCTTATAGCCTATGGACATGTTATAATCACCCTGTTCTTGTTTATTGAGCCTCTTGCAGCATAGTATTATATGATTAGGTTGTGTCTTGTTTTAGTTGCATATACGACTGTAAATGGTATTCAAGCTCTTAAAGAAATTTTTTTAAGTAAGTTTACCGTATGATACATTTTTCTATATGTTGGGTGGTCACTGTAGCAGATTTTCATACTAATAACAGTGTGAACAATTACAATGTAGGTAGTTTAAATTACATGGTGAGTGCCGTCAAGTTGCATTCTGCTCGTAGCGAAGCATGAGCCTTGAGCTAGTATAAATGAAGTAAGCAGGTGTTGGTCAATCCAAAAGACATGGCTGTATACTCATATAATCCATATCTAGTCCAGAAAGCATTCTTTGGTATATCTGATTCTCTGATCTTCAGATGATGATATCCTGATCTTAGATCGATCTTAGAGAACACTGACGCTCTCCTCATCTGGTCGAACAGATCTTCAATTTTGGGCTGTGGGTACTTGTTTTTGATGGTGACCTTAATCAAGGATCAATAATCCACACACACCCGTTGAGTTTCATCTTTCTTCTTCACGAAGAGTACAGGGGCACCCCATGATGATGAGCAAGGACGAATGAAACCCTTCTCTTGAAGTTCTGTAATTTGCTTCTAAAGCTCTACTAGTTCATTAGCAGGCATCCTATATGGTCTCTATATGGTCTCTTAGGATATAGGTGCTGTCCTAGGCACTAGATCAATTAGAAATTTAACATCACGATCAGGTAGCATATCTAGTAAATCTTCCAGAAGCACATCTTGATAGTCAACTCGGATTTCTTCAATGGTTTTACTCTCTATCATGTTGAACACACATGTTGGTATTGTTGTACTGGCTGTCACAAACTCAACTTTCAATCTTTCTTCATTGGTCAACTGTACTGCCCTTCTTGCACACTGAATCACTCCATCATACTTCTTTAACCAGTCCATTCCAAGGATGATAGCTATCCTCTTTGATTGTAGAATAATGAGGTTTGACAAGAAAATTGCCCCTTATTCTCAAACTTACTGTTGGGCATAAGTGACTATGTCACATCCGGTTTTAAGGTTAAAACCAAGTAACCCTTTATGTGTGTCCAGAAATCAAGTTTCACACATAAAGTGACTTTATTAATGGTAAACTGAACAATGTCTCGAATAAACTTAAATTAACCTATTACAATGACTAAGAGTCTTATTAAATTATTACAAACCAAAGTAGCGAAAAAACAAAATAAAGCGTCTTGGGCTCCACAGGCAGTTGACCAAAGAAGTAGCTCGCCTAGACTTCAGCTCCAGAGTCTTCAATGTTCTCCCAAAATTCTCCTTCTACTGAGCAGCATTTATAAAGGCAAGGTTGAGTACGGAATATACTCAGCAAGTGTGGGAAAGCATGATATGTGGCAAATAACAAGAAAAAAGCAACACAGGTTTCTTTTGCATAAAAGCATACAATAGAGACACACATCTTATTAAGCACCTATTTACTAAGTGAAAGACATCGCACCTATAAACAGTAGTACCAACATAAGAACCAATCACAGTCTCCCATTGTGATCACCAAACTATAACCAATCTCGCTAATCATATGAGGGTATATGCAATGCTCGTGACCATGACACTGCTAAGTTTTGACCTTTAGACAACAACAGCAAAACATTACAATAAGGTCAAAATTGTTGCAATATATACTGTTTGCAATCAAATTGCATTCGTTGGCAGGCGTGGCAAGTATTGACGTGGTCTAAAGTTTGTGCTTCGAATTGATTTTTTTCGTTGCAAAATGTATGTCTATCGCAACGATATAGAGCCATCGCAATAGCTAATTGATACCACATATATGACCATGGCAATAAATACTATTGCCATGAGTAATGTCATGGTGATAGTTAATATTGCCACGAGATGGACCCTCGTGACAGATAATGTTGCCATGAACAATACCGTTGCAACAAAGACTATTGCAATGAATATCATCATAGCAATACTTGATATTGCGATGAATCATTTCGGTGGCAATAGACATTATTGCCATGGTAATCGAGTCCTTGTAATTGGGTATTTCGCCATGAGCGATATTTCGTTGCATTCTATTGTTTTGCCACACAAAATATTTTGTTGGGATATAGATTCTTACAACAAAATATAGTCAGATGCAATAGTCTTTATGACCACGCATGACATATTGTTGCTAGAGACACTAACGCAACAAAATTTTACTCATGGTAATATGTCATATAGCAACGATTAACGAACATGGTAATAAGTACTATATAGCAACAAACTAACATTGTGGTAATAATATATCGCAACAAATGAGAATCATGGTAACATGTGATTTATCGCAACAAATGAATAATTTGTAACAATACATTCTATATTATAAATTTGGAAATAAATAGTTGCAATAGAATACAAATTTCAACAATAATTATATTAAATAAATCCATAATTCAATTTGAAAATCACATATACATGTTTTTGTGATACAGTATTCTTAGTCACTAACAAATATTATATGTCCATCAATGATAGATTGCGAGATAATCCCTAGATAGAGAAATAAAAAACTAAACAAACTGTTGCTATGATTGCTGATACTCCAAACTAAAAAGTAAAAAAGATCATGGCTGTGATTGTGATAACATTAAAAATTTGTCCTCTATATCCTTGGGCACAACTTAGTTGTCTTAACGGAGTTACTTCAGCTCAATGTGACTTCAAGTGGTCCATTTGATTTCACCCATCACCCTACAGCATAAACAAAAATATTAATTGCTTCCTGCAGAAAAAAAAAGAATGAAAACAATATCTTTGGTACAGTCAAACATGAGCTAACAGACATCCACAAGACGGATGTTACTCCCTCCTACTACTGAGGTACATCCAGTTGAAGATGTAGTAGGAGATGCAACATCTACATACAGAACAACATGCTGCAATGCAAGCTGCAGAGAAGTTGCACAGGGAGAGACTAGCTGCAGAAAGAGAAAATGAGGAACAAGAGACAGATGCCAAGGTTGATGCTATGGCAGCTGCATAGGGGGTGTACACAAGGCTTTTATTGTACAGGTATAAACTCTACGCAAGGCTTTTCTTTAACAAGTAAATCAAGGCAGTGCATAACTCTTTTTTATTCAATCCAATTCATTGCTATGCTGTTTTCTTGAGTAGAGGTTTTCAAAAGGTGGGGAATCTCGATCACCACAACCTGCTCATGACCCAAAAAAAGTCATGTTTTCAGTCTTACCCTACAACAAGCTTTATTTTTTTATGGATAAGCAAGGAAGGTCAACATAACCAAAATTGGATTAGCCTGTATGTAAATTAAATCTACACTGCTTTGACCAAAACCACATTTGTTACAAAAATTCACTGGGCGTGAAACTAGAATATCTGTAGCCCATGGTCAACATGAAAAGTTGCTTCCATCACAATAAAAAGAAGTGAGAACATATGGTAGAGATGTGCTTCATACCTGTTCTTCCCCGTGTGCGGTTTTTACCCGTGTTCAACAGTTGTTGTGAAGAAATAAAAGTTGCCGGTGCACTGTCATTGTTCTTAGTGAAAAGATTTCTACTAAGAGCAGAAGACATAGTGTGGCGGGGAGATAGCCTATTTGCTTTTTCTGTGGTCAAAATGCTTTCTGGTTGAGTTTGTGAAAGTAGTGTTGTTTGATCATATTAGCTACCGGCAGTGTATACAAATCAATGATGAAAAGAACCATCTGAGCAATGTATTGTTTACCTGTGGTAATATATTGTGTTGTTCATCCATGGCAGTCATTGGTCCCCTCACGTGGCCTTGCTGCAGTCTCTAGTGTATAGAGGGTTTCTGGGTTATTCTAACCATCAAAAACTAGTTTAAAGTTTAGCAGACACAGTGTACAAATCCAGCCAAAATGTTTTCCAAATATTTTACCTTCTGCACAGTGTCTTCCCTCTGTTGGGCTATCAAAGAAAGAAATTCTTGCCTCAATTCTTGGCTGAGTTCTTGTCTGAGTTCTTCTCTAAGGGTTTGCCTAAGTGCCTCCTTTTCTGTTTCTCTTTCAGCAGCATCTTTTTCACGTTGTTCTTCTAACTTTTGTACCTTATCTTGAAGCTCATTATTTTTGTGTTGAGCTGCAGCAGCAGCACGTGCTTGTTCTTCGAGTTTATCCTTCAACAGTTGGCTTCGTGTTGGATTTTTCGCCATGTATCCATGGCCATGAAGTCTAGATGATTTGCTTTGTGTGCTTTGCTTATAGGCTGACTGAAAAATAATGCTTTTCCCTTCTGCAGTAAGGATAGTTCTTTCTGACGTTGCTTCTTGCTCAGAAATTTTAGCAAGTGCATCATTCTAGTAGAAAAAAGAATATAAAAGATTAGACCAATTGGCAAGATGAAGTGATTCATAGTATTACTTGTAATCAATTCAAAAGTTTTGAAGAAGATAGTACTCACATATACATCATGAGATGCGGTGTTTGACTATTGACCATCCTTCGTGTGAGTAACCATTCACAAATGCAAAATCACTTGGCCCTTCACTGGTTTTTGGGTCTCTCTAAGATGATAAATTGTATCATTTATATGGATATTACATCATTTTAGCAGCAGTATAGATTTACCTAAAACATGGTTACCTGCTCATAGCTCAATTGGGAAAATGGCTTTGATCCCATCAGATGCTTTGTCTTCTGTTGGTAACCGTTTTTTGAGTTTTGGCAGCTAACCTTCTACAAAAGCTCAATGAGTTCAATGAACATAGCAATATTTATGTTTGGTGTTTGTAGGAAAAAAATAAATTTCTCCAAACCTGGAATTCTTCTCAACCAAAATATAGCATCAAGTAGTGCCACTCAACTATCTCTACATCTTCTGGCTTATTCTTCATTCGCTCAGCATTGGTGTTGTATGTCTTGTACGTGACACTAAATGTTGATCGCCATCCGCTGCACTGCTCCCTAGCAACCTTCCAAATCTTGTCCACTGGATTCACCATGTCTTGAAAGTCCCATCTAGACTGTTTTAATTACAAAAAGACAAGGTTCAATATAATCATATTAAAGACAACACATATTCAGATAAGCTAGAGGTATGATCATTAAAAGCTGCTATTCCTGGTTTATGTATTTGATTAGCCTAAAGTGAAGCATATCATCTGGCAGGTGCACAATGAAGTGATACTCGAAGTGGCATGCCCAAACCTCACAGGGATACACTCCCATTTCTTGGTTCCAGGAGGCGCCCAACTAGATCCTGATGGCTCACTGGGCTGCTGCATTCACAATTCAGACAGGACAGTAGTTTACTAGGACAATTTTGGAACTGATGTATGTGATGTAACAAGTAATTAGAATGCGATGTATCATTCAGCGTACCAAATGGATTAAAACCATCTGATGCAAGACCTAGCCTAACATGGCGTGGATCCATTGCAAATTCCTTATACTTGTCATCCACATGCTTCCACGCCAACGAGTTTGCAGGGTGCCGCATTTTTCCATCACTGATCAATTCTTCCTTGTGCCATCGAATATATCCTGATGTTTCCTCTCCCATATATAACCTTTGAAGTCGAGGAATAAGTGGGAAATACCTTAGAATTTTACAAGGAACACGCTTCTTTCCTCCCGTGCCACTACCATCAACATTTTCAGCACAATCTTTATTTTTCCACCGAGACTCACCACATATTGGACATACATCCATGTCAGCAAAATCTCCTCGGCAACACACAGTCATTCACACATGCATGAATCTTTTGGTAGTCGAGTCCAAGATCTCGAATAACCCTCTGCACTTTGTCCAAGCTGTTTGGAATACAATGTCCTTCGGGTAGCACCAATGTGAACAAAAGAAGTACCGCCTCCATGGCACAATTACTCAGACCAAACATGCACTTAATCTGAAAGAGCCTAACAATAAAAAATACCTTAGTGGCCTCCTTGCAACCAGGATAGAGTTCCTTCTGCGCCTCTTTTAACAAGTTAAAAAACTTCTTGGCACCCTCATTTGGCTTCTCATCATTACCTCCTTCAATTTCTCCATGTATGGCACCACGAATGAGCGACGTAACCAGATTGTGCAATGGAGGCCCATCACCTATTTCATCATCATCATTGCAATCTGCATCATTATGATCAGCTAGAGGTTCACCTTCCCGGATGAAACTTTCATCAAAGCCTCATCAGCAAATCAACCTGAAAATCCTTTTTTGTTCTAAATGACATGCCACGACACCTTGAACACGGACATGCTACAGTTTCTCCTTCTCTTGTGACAACAAATGTATCGTCAACAAATTTCTCGAACCGTTCTTGCCACTCAACTGTTGATTTATCCTTACGCATCCAACTACAGTTATGACGTGCCATGGTTCCTTCACTTCTATATTCCAACAAATAGCAAGAATGCTGCCTGCATTAGCACAAAACAAAAAATGATAAAACAATTCTTACTTAGCATTATCACTGAATAACTAAGGATTAGGGGCAAAATATGTACAGACCAGCCGTGTTGTCGTCTTAGCGATTAGCTTGAGTTACGATGAGACGCAGATTAAGGCCAACATCAGGCATGCCGTGATTGCTCCAGGACCAGGAGTCCCTGCCTACACACAAACTGTTTTCTGTCACTCCATGCAAGCTGCTGAGTTCAAAAATTCATAACTCTATAATTACTCAACCAAAATGATCATATAAATATTCTATAGAAATAGCATACAAAGAACTGCAAACACTTCCATAGTGACCCAGACAAATTTGGCCTCTAGGACCCCTTAAAACAGCACCTAAAATCGAATATATACTTAAAACTGTAATCTGATAGAATGTGACAGTAGACTTCAGAAGGGCATATCTCCCAGAATACACAATGAAAAATCACGAATAACTACTCGTTGGAAAGGTAAAAAGAAGGTTTACAACTTTCGTTATTGACTCATGTTCAAAATCCTAGCCGAATCATACCAGATTTTTAAAATAACGTTTGGTTTAGCACCTCATCTCTCCTGCGATCTGACAATGGCAGCAGTTCAGCCGTTGGTCCTTCTCACCCCTTTTTCCTTTCTTCTTCCTACCTTTCTACAGGCTACAACACGCTACAAAGCTTTTCTATGACTTTTGCCAGCTTGTACGTGCCTGGGCGAGCGGCTGGCCGGCTCGGCCAGAGGGCCAGCGCGGTGGCGCCATGGCCGGCGCACTCCGGCGAGCTCGCCCGGGCTCACCGGGGCGCGGATCTCGGCACGACGTGGCTCAAATTGACGAGGAGAGAGAGGGGGTCATCACCTTGGGGTCGGACGGGGTCGATGACGGCCGGAGAGGGGTGCTCGACGGCGGGGTCTCGGTGGCGGCCTTCGGCGGCATCGGGCGGCTCCGGGAAGCGGCAGCGCACGACGAGAACTAGCTGGGAAGGGGCGGTGAAGCTTGGGAGGCTCGGCACGAGGTCGCAGCGGTTGTGGCGGCTCTGGAAGGTGGCGCGCAGGCGGCTAGGGTTTGAGCTCGAATGGGATGAGAGAAAGGGGCCGGGGTCGGCTGCTTTTATAGGGAGAGGGGCAGCTGAGTCGGGGGCGGAGGCTGAGGCGCGGATGAGGCTAAATCCCGCGGGTTTCGCTGGCCGATTTGCGGAGGGGCGGCGTTGTTCTGTTGCGGCTCCTGGGAAAACGGATGGAGGTTGGGGATAACGCGCGGGTCCCGCATGTAAGAGAGAGAGGAAGGAGAGTGGAGGTGCGGCTGGGCCTAGCTGGGCGTGTTGGGCCGCTGGGGTGGGCTGCTGGGATGAGGGGAGAAGGGAGAGAAGGGAGAGAGGGCCCAGGGTGGTCCCTGTTTTTCCTCTTTTTTTTTCTTTTATTTCAGTTTTTATTTCCTTAATTCTTTTCTTTATCTCGTAATTCTTGATTAATTATTTTTCCAAGACGACAATTATTTATATGAAATGCAATGACAGGAAATGACATGACATGAAATGCAACCTTAACATTTTATTTGGAAAAGAATTTTTTATTCTACTCTAAATTGTGAAGTGCATTTAAGAATTTCAAAATTTTACTATTTTGAAAATGTTAAATTTTAGGTCGTTACAGCCTAGTTCTTATTTCTCCTCCAGAAGAACTAGCATAGTGTGTTTCATGATGATCATAGGAATTTTAGATTTTGCAACAAAGTTTGATGATATGAATCAATGCGATGCTCCAAAATCGAATAAAACAGTAGCAGGGTTAGAGTTTGCAAGGAAAATACCCATTACAACTTTTGGAGCTTGCTGAGCTTCTTCATTGGTCACATAGTTGACTTTGCCATAGATGTAGTTGGATTGGCCTTAATTGCCTTCCTGATTTTGCTTCTAAGCTGATCCCATAGGTGGTACAGCAGCTTTGTTCGGATAATTGTTAGCATAATGCCCTAGCATACCACACTTGAAGCATGCACCTCGAGCTTCACTGACTGCATTAGCTCTACTATTTGGGTTGTTGGTGTTCTGCTGAGCTAGTGCTGTAGAACGAGATACTTGCTGGTTTCCAACACGAGGCATTTGTAGCGGGTTGGGACGTGCTGCCCGAAAGCTTGGCTTCTGCATCTGCATCTGGAAGTTTGGACATGGTGCTTGCATTGGTTGCTTCCTAGCATACGGCAGACGATGCATCAGTCCCTGCTGCGGCCTGCGGTGGCAACACGCGAGGACGGACATTGGGGTTGGAAGACTGCTCATTGAATGACATCTTCCTCTTACCTTCCAGCTCAATCTTTGCACACTTGTTTTCAAGGACAAGTGCTTTGTCCAACAGCTTCTGGAAGTTCACAGTCATTGCTCATTAGTTGGTACTAGAGATCATGGTTCAACCCATCAAGAAACAACTCTTGTTTCTTCTCATCGGTGTTCACATCCTCTGGGGCATATCTTGAGAGCTGAGTGAACTTGTTGAGGTATTCATTCACAGACATACTGCCTTGCTTCAGATTTTGGAACTCCGTCTTCAGTCTGATGGTCCCAATTGGAACATAGTGAGAGCAAAAGTTGGTCTTAAACTCTTCCCAAGAGATTCCTGCAGCATTAGCATAAGCACTGCAGTATGCATCCCACCAATCTGCAGCAGCTCTAGCTGATGTACTGCGTAGGGAACCTTCTCACGGTCGTTGCACTATACTATGACAAGCTTCTTCTCAATTGATTTGAGCCAGTCATCAGCCTCTAAGGGATCTTTGGCTTGAGAGAAAGTAGGTGGCCTAGTCCTCAAAAACTTGCCTAGCTTGTATTGGTTCTGATTTTGCGGGGCTGCGCCTTGATTCTGCTGCATCTAAGTGAGAGGTTGCATCATGTTTTGCATCAACTGTGTCTGCATAGCCATGATCTGTGCAAAGGATCCGGCTAGTCCATTGGCATTGACATCATTGTTGTTGCCTCTGTTGTTGTTGTCCTGATTGTTGTTCTGCTTGTTGTTGTTGTTATTGTTGTTGTTGTTAGTGGAGGAATCTCCATTGGTAGAAACGTCACGACTGGTGTACACCATCTGATCATCCTGGACTTCCGCTTCATTGAGCCCCAAGCAGAGGAATGCAATCTCATCCTGGGCGGTCCGATAGCACTTGCACAAGTCCAGTGTTAGCTTGTCACTCCTCTCTCAATCTGGTTCGGGGTTCGGGTCATCCATCACGAATCCGAGGTACCTCCTTTTGCCTAATTCCCGATGAGGGAAACAACGAAACTCTGAGTTCTGTAGTTTATCCTTGATTTCGTTGCTTAGACTTGCAATTGCTGCCAATTCGCATTAGCAACAACTTCCGCTTGGCTGGTCCTGGGAACTGGGCTGTAGTGGTGACTGTATTCTTGGTTACCGTCATATGTTATTACCTTCACTGTCCATTGGTCACTCATTTGCTTTGGAATGATTTGGTGAGGGAATATTGGTGCGAAGTCCAGGCCGATCGCGTGTAGCAGTCCTTTTAGTTGCTTAGTGGTGACTCCTCTTATCTCACCACTGGTAAAAACCTCTTAGGCATACGGTACCACAATCTTTCTTTTGCTTGGCTCACTTTCGCTCTGGGTGACGGAGATCTGTTGGGTTCTTCCTCTTGCGGCTCCTCCTCTGGCTCAGACTCTTCTTGTGCCACTAGCGCTTGGGATTCTTCTTGTGCCACTAGCGCTTCAGACTCTTCCCTTTCACTTACAATATAGATCTTTCTCTCAGAGGGTTCTTCTTCATAATCGGTGGTTACCCTTCGACCATATCCCAGCTATGCTTGAGGTAAGCTTGACGGTGTTGATCTTCTAGCAAATCTTCTAGCAAGAGGTCCTCGGGGTACTCCTCTTGGTCCAATCTGTTTGCGAGGTGTAAGCTTTGTTCTGGCCATCTACAATTTTAAAAGAACATGTATTAGAAAATTTAAATAGAATTAAGATGCGGACAAAAATGAAATTTTGCAAAACTTTTGGCACATAGTTTTGCATTTAAGATCCTATACGTCCATTCTACTCTAGGCTAGCATCCTACGGTCAACACGGCTCTGGTACCACTTCTGTCACACATGGTTTTAACGCCAAAACCAAGTGACCCTTTATGAGTGCCCAGGAACCAAATGACTTCATTAATGGTAAATGGAACAATGTCTCGAATACACTGAAATTATCCTATTACAAGAATGACTAAGAGTCCTAGAAATTATTACAAACCAAAAGAAGCGGGGAAAAAACTAAGACGCCTTGGGCTTCCACAGGCAGTTGACTGAAGAGACAGCTTGCCTAGATTTCAGCTCCAGTGTCTTCCATTTTCTCCCAGACTTTTCCTTCTACTAAGCAGCATTTATAAAGGCAATGTTGAGTCTGAGATGTACTCAACAAGTGTGAGAAAAGATGACATGTGGCAACAAACAAGTCAAAGTCAATATCTCGTTCTTTTGCATAAAAGCTCACAATAGAGACTCACATCCTATTAATCATCTATTTACTAAGTGATAGACCTCGAACACTTAGAAACCAATATGCCTACAGCCTACTCGGCTGTAGCACCAACATAAGCACCAATCACAGCATCCCACTATGATCACCAAGCCATACCCAATCCCACTAATCATATGAGGGTCTATGCAATGCTCGTGAGTGTGAGCATGACTGTCAACTCTGCAGAGGTTGTACACATTCCCACGAGATGTAAACCCTAACATAGGTGCGCAATCAATTTGACACAAGCATGCAATCTACAAGATAGATGTTTTGTAAAGTAGGCACAAGATGGTTAAGGACACTTTCATTCCTGCTCTTGGGTATAGTACTCGACGGCTTCTAAGTCTTGTTGCTGGCAATCCTCGTACTGTGGGTCTAGAACAAAGTCACTTAACGCACAAGAGCACAAAACAATCAATCAAATGCAATAAAACCGATCAACATTAGTATGAGTATGCCATGAATGCATAGGTTATGTTCTCACAATCATTTTTGTATAAAATTCACCTAAGTTGGAGCTACGGTTCGAAAGTTATGGTGTTTATAAGGTTCCAGGGACTAGTATAATGAAAATTAAGATTTGAGGACCTAAATGTAATTTTCAAAACTAAATTAAGGACTAAAAAGTAATTACAAAAAATTTTAGGGGCTAAAATGTAAATTTGTCATTAGGTAGGGACTAATTTGTAATTAATTAAAAGTATAGGGGCCTTTATGTAAAATTATCTTAATTAATTATTATTATATTTTTTAGATTAATAAAATTATTAATTACTTTATTGTTATATTTATTATTAAAATATGATTAACAAATTAATCCAAAGTTAATTATCCTTAATTTCTAATTATTTCAATTAGACTGGTATGCTGACATTAGCATGACATCTTGCTGATGCAGTAAAGAGTTGTATTTATTTTTATTTGGGACTCACGGATTAATTTGGGCCGTTGATTTCAAAATTGATGGATATGGTTAAAGGGTACACGTTGCATGATGTGGACGCTTGGATTTGGATAGGACACATGCATTTTAATTAAATCTAAATGGGGGCTGATCTGATTTGGTCCACTCGTCCCAGATCAGATGGCTGGGGTGGAGGAGAGGAGACCATAGCCCCTGATGAGTTTGAGCTTGCGACTGAGGCTCCAGAGGGAGCAAAACCAGGGGTTGGGAGCACTGAGGCTCCAAGTCAAGCCGACACTCCTACTTCTCGCACCACAGTTGACCCTGCTATTGCACCTAGACGAGATGCTATTCAGGCTGAGTAGGCTGAGCAGGTGATGATAATCTAGGCATTAGGGGAGACACTCAGGCTTGAGCGGATCGAGTCCGAGGAGCGGATCCGATTTTAGCGCCTCCAGTTGACGAGAGGTTGAGAAAAGAGAGAGTCGACTGAGGAGAGGAGATGGCAGGACAGAGAGTTTCACGAGAGATCGCAGCGTGCTCAGTTAGAGATTGCAGTGGCCATATCATACATGTCTGCCGGTTTCGAAGCTATGGCTTCATACCTCCAGGAGATTGGGATGCCACCTCTTCTCAGGTTCTCGACGATGTCACTACCGGGTCCCCTACCTCCACAGCTGTAACCTACAACACCTCAGCCTCAATACTCTATGGTGCCAGCAGTTACAGCTCAGCTTCAGCAGTAGTAGCCCAGTTTCAACACTTTTCTCATAGCTCCATTATCACCGTTTTTACCCTATGGAGCAGCCAACACCTCAGCGACTACTAGAGGAGTTAGTGTGCCAGTGTCAGCTTCTCAGTTCTCACCGGTTTCCTTGTTCTCTATGTCTGCACTGTTTATTTCTGCTGAGCCACGTATGTTACTGTCAGGCTTGGGGACAGAGACAGTTGTTGGTAGTTCTTTGTTAGCACCGAGAGATCTTTCCTTCGAGGCTACCATAGCTGAGTTCGTTTTGTTAGAGCCACCGCTAGAGATTTCACAGCCAGAGCCAACGAACACCACAACCGAATAGCCGAGCAGTGCAAAGGATACAATCGACCTAATTGTAGCCGGTTACGCTCTAGAGGAGGCAGCTCAGGCCCCTGCCACAGTACCATCTGATCAGCCAGCTTCAGCTGATGGCAAGGAGCCCTCCTCGACTTGGTCTTCAAGGCTGAGTGTTTTTGATGATACTAAGCAGCCAGCAGTGGACGAGTCAGCACCAGATGAGCAGCCACCAGTTGTCTCTGCACCAACTCTCCAGCCGTGCCAGCTCAAAACTAGATCTTCTTAGGTCTAGAGTGTTGGGAGTACAATGTGTGGTTGTACCATTTTGAGAGGTTAGCTGTCTACGGGGAGGCCGTGGATGGGTAGATAGGCTGTGGATCTTATTTGGCGGCTTTCATTGACTCTTCGTGTTATCTTGATAAGCATGTGCTTTATTCGCTCAATTTAGCTCATTGAGATACACTCGGTTTTGTACTAACCCTTGTATTTATTGAGTATGATTCTCCCTGTGGTTTTATTGTCTATGCATGTTCTCCTGTGCTTTGTGCTCCCTTATTATATTATATTGCACTAACCTTTATCTACCTAGCTTCTTCCTCGCTATATGCTTCCTCGATGCCATCTTTTTGTGTGATTAGATGACAAAGAGGGAGAGGTACGTGAGATTATGAGGGATATGTATGGATCATGAGATGATTGATCTCAAAATAGGAAGATAAAGGGGGAGAACTCATGCACTTTGAAAGGGGGAGTCATCAAGGTAAGGGGTAAGTATGCATTTTCAAACATCATGCATTTCATTTCAATTAATTTCTTTTCATGATGTATACAAGATGTGATTTATTCTCTATCTTTGAATATCATCTCGTTTGTGAGTACTATGGTTGTCATTAATCACCAAAAAAGGGAGATTGTTAGCTTCATGACCTTTGAAGTCTCCTAAAAGGTATGAGTTGGTTTTTGTGATTGAGTGAACACCATAGGTAACCTGTGTGGTTATAGGTTCCACCCCGCACTTTGTACATCTATACGGTGGGTTTCCTCGATGGATGACAAGTGTGATCCCAAGAAGAGGTATTGGGTGAAGATGGACAAACGTTAAAAACTAGCTAGAGAGTCCATAGGAATGCCGGTAGTAATAAGGGGGTCAAGTCATTTTCTCTCGGGGCATACAAGTGTTAGGAGGTATGAATACTCTTAGTTACCTTAGAAACCACTTAAGATGGCAGAGGAAGCAAGTTTGTCGAGGTTGAAGACAAGTTGAAGTCAAGAACTTAAGTTTTAGCTTCAGAAGCAGTCACCGGACTGTCCGATGAGCTAGAAGATCAGAGTCCAGAAAAGATATTTTATAATGCAGATGCAGATAGTCACCAGACAGTCCGGTGTGGTCAGAGACCGAACAGTCTGGTATCCACAAAGATGAAGTCCTAAGAAAGTTTCTTTAGGAATCTAGAAGAGAGAGTCACCGGACAATCTAGTGAAAGTATGCACCAGACAGTCCAGTGTCATATGGAATGGATTCTAGAGAGGTTGTCCTTCAGGTCCGCAGAAATATGGAGTCACTAGACATGCGGTGGTACATCGGACAGTCCAGAGTGAAGCGTCATCGGATAGTCTGGAGAATGCTAAAAGTAAACAGCTTTATTACATCATGTTCCAACGGTTGTTTATGGGTTGGTAACCTATATAAATCATGGAGAGGGACATTGAGGAGTGTGCCTGAGGTCTGAATTGCTGGAGCAAATTTGTGAGAGGCCAAGGGACACCAAGGAGAGAGCGCAATTGAAGATTGGAGATCTTTTGTGCTAGTAGGAGAGTAGCATTTGTACACTTCTAGAGCTTCTGAGGCGTTGAGAGGAGTGATCTTGTCTTGTTACTCTTGGTTTGGCAGCCTAGACTGGCTGAGAGTCGGTGATTGAGTTTTCGAGGAGATTGTGAAATAGGACGCCAAGTTTGTGGACACTCGAGCCGTGAAGGCTTGCTCTTGCGAGTGGGTATAGTGTGCTACACCCGGGGACGCCGAGGACTTCACTCCAGGAGTGAAGTGTGCCCTAGAGAGCACCGTTTCGGGAGCGGCGGGAGGGATCAAGTCTCTGACGGGAGTGATCCAACGAGGATTAGGAGAAGACGGCAACCTTCCGAAACCTCGAGAAAAAATCGCTGAGCATTCTCTACGCTCTACTCTTTACCCCTCATTTACTTGTTGTTGAGTAGTGTGATATGTTGTTCTTACGATTCCTCTTGGTGGCTATCGTGCTAGTGTTGCTTGCTTGTTTTCCTTTGATCGCTAGCATAATAGGGCTCCTGGCCTACTAGAATTGCTAAGGTTGGTCCCGTCGGTGATCAAGTCACTTAGTTCAAGCTTGTAGCAAAATTTGAGTTACATAGAACCATACCGATTCAACCCTCCTTCTTGGTGTCCTTGATCCTTACAACATGAAATGTGCTGGTGCATTTGTCAAACCAAAAGACATGACCATAAATTCGTATAGACTATATCTGGTAGATAATGCAGTCTTCGGAGTGTCTTCTTATTGGATCTTGATTTGATGATACCCCGAACGTAGATTAATCTTAGAGGAGCCCTTGCACAAAACAGCTGATCAAAAAGAATGTCAATTTGGGGAAGAGGATACTTGTTCTTCATAGTGATGGCATTCAGGGGTTGGTAATCCACACAAAGGCTCATAGATCCATCTTTCTTCTTCATCAATAACACAGGACAACCCCATGGTGAAGAACTAGGCTGAATGAACCCTTTGTCCAAAGGATCATTAAGTTGCACATTCAATTTGACTAATTCTCAAGGTGCCATCTTATAATGTTGCTTAGATATAGGTGTCGTACCTGATTGAAGCTAGATCTTGAATTCTACTCCTCTATCTGGTGCCATCCCAGGTAGATCTTCTGTAAATACATTCGGGAACTCACGTACTACTGGAATGTCTTCTAGCTTCTTGACAATATGTTAAACCATAGCTTTTGGAGCCTTTGAATTTTCCAACTCTAAATTCAACTCTAGGAGGTGATCTCCATGGGTAGGGGATCGAAGCTGAACAACACTAGCAGGTATATAAAAAATGGCCCCATGATGCTTCATCTAGCTTGTACCCAAGATAACATCTATCCCTTATACTTCCAACACTATGAACTTAGTCGGATATGTTTTCCTCCAAGGTTTACTGGTGCATCTTTCACTTCTAACTTAGCTATTATGCTTCCCCAGGGGAGTGGATAAAATAAGACGACTTCATAACGCCATTCTTTATACCATGCATTTCCACATAAGTGTGACTGATGAAGTTATGCGGTGCACCGGAATTAACCAAAACAAAAACGAGACTGCCTTGAAGTGACAAAATACCAGCAAGCACAGTCGCATCTTCAGGAATCTCCTTGGCCGTAGTATAGTTCATTTGATCAGTTTTGATAGCATGCTTCAGCCGAAAAGTTTTGACAGCAAGCACGTTTGTTTTGCCCCCAAGCACCAGCTTCATTCTGGAGTTGATGAGCTGCGAAGAGGACCTTCTCAAGCTACCCACATCTCACAAGGTCAAGCTTCTGGTCAATATTGCAAAGCCAGTGGTCAGCATCAAAAGGATCCTTTCACCAGGTGAAGACAGGCGGTTGCATGCGCAAGAAATCCACGAAGTCACCCTCACTGGTAGCTTCATCTCCACCACCGGGGCCCAAGTATTGAGTGATTGCTTGAAGAAAGCTAGTTTGCTCACGACAGTTTTGCTACATCTGCATGAGCACTTCTGCCATCGTTGGCGGTGGTGGGAGATTCAATTTTGAGCATCAGAGTGCACTGGGACCTCTTTACCGCCACCGTTATGGGCGCTCATCCTGTTACCAAATGAAGGTCAGCAAATAGAAATGAGTCGCAGGCATGATAAATGAGATTATGGCAGCAAGGACTTGTCTAAGGAACAAAAAGTTTCCAGTTTTAGCTAAAAGAATTGGGTGACATATCTCACTAACTTGCACAATCTAATCTAACTGCAATAGCAGTTGAAAATGAAAACAGTTTTACTCCCAAAGTTGGCTGGATCAAAACTTTTTGAACCTTTTTAAACAAGTTCGGAAATTTCTCTTAAGATGACTGGTTACTTACGATTTTTAAATGATAGGCTCAATATGCAATCGTTCTATCGTCCTCACCAAAATAAAACTTGGACATATAGTTGACCGTATGTGACCTCGGTGGCAAGCACGATCTCTCAAAGTCCATATCTACACGAACTAACGGTCTGCGGTTACCATACTCACAATAGCCACCTGATAAGCAAATACTAAAATAGTCCTTAACTTGGTTTAAACTAGGGTTTTCAGCATAGTCAGAATTTTTAAATAGCTTTAAAGTCATATTGTTCCTGATATTACTCTGATACAAGCTATGACTGACTGCCCCGCAGATGAGACGATCCATCGACCTCCAGGATTTTATCAGATGCCACTCGACGAAGCAAGAACCAGCAACGCAACTCAAGCATTATAAAATATATTACAAACTATTGATTAAGTTACAAACCAACGTCTTTAAAAGTGTGGAAGCGTCAAACTTATTGAAAGACCATTAGGGTCGACTAGATACTAAGCAAAAGATAGCATCAAGCCCATACGATGCATCTTCTAGCAGCGCACAAGCAACTCAGCGCGGCGAGTAGGGCTCCCAATAGACATAGTCACCCACAGGGTCGTTCCTGCCAGTTAGTCCAGAGAAGGGAAAGAGAGATCACACGCACAGAAAAAATAATAGAGCAAAGCCCTAAGCATCTAATGCTCAGCGAGACTTACCTACAAAACTGGCTAACTAAAGCCGACTCTTAAACATGAGAAGGCTGACTCGTGGGTGGGTTTCTTTACAAAAGACAGTGCTAAAAGTGAGTCCTTACTTTTAGATTTTTGTAGTAAATTAAGTTTCAAGAAATATAAATTGAATTTGCACTATAAACTACATCAATCATGGTTACCAAGAAGTTTCTGATAGATATATCAAACAAATCATTTTAACTTTCTCAATTCACTTCTCACTATGATGTGACTCAGTGAGACAATCAGTACTCATTACTGTGAGGGGCAGTGATTTAAATCAATTTACATCCTCCAGGAGAAACTAGATTACACGGCACGTACGCAATTACATGATGTCGTACACTGCAACCTTTCGCAACAATATCATAGAACCGGTCTGATGCTCACTCCTTCCAAGCAGCGGTCTTCCATGCGACAACCATCCTAGTCTATCCATAGTTAGATCCAAAACCCTCTCATTTATACCTTTTCCAACATCCTTCGATAACCATCTTGGTCTATCCATAATTAGATCCAAAGCCCTCTCATTTATACCTTTTCCAACATCCCTGAAGGGGTTTGGTTACATCCAGTCACTACGGCTCACAAGACCCTTTTCCTGCTGCCCACCTATACTTCTCTGTCCGGTCTCAATTTCAACATTTCATGTGACAAACTAGACCAACTTCATCATTTTATGTGATACTTCTAATCAAAGATTGTAACGACCGGGTTTTCTTACCTTTCAGTAAGACCCGATCATACGTGCTTGTGCCAATCCCAGGAGTTTGGCAAGCACGTTTATCACAAGTGAGCAATCAAGAAACCATAACAGAATGAGTAAACAAGGATAAGATAATTTAAACCAACAAGATCATCCATAAAACTTACTGAACTCCTCGAAGTGGAACAAGACTACCGTGAATCCAAGAACTGAGACAACAGCGGGAACAACAAGCGAGAGCGAGCAGCAAGACGAACCTCTTCCTCCACAGGCAACTCGAGTGCAGGAGCGAATCTCTAACCACAGCTGGGAAACGGACGAGAGCGATCTTCAAGCTGACCACTGAAAAGAAGGGCGTGAAAAGCCATGAGTAAGTGAATACTCAGCAAATGCATGGAATAATTTCAAGGAGAAAAGCTGGCTCAAGTGCTAAATGCAGTTCAATATATTTTACTTTTAAAGATGCAAGAAGTTTTATTTTTAAACAGTCCAATTTTGTTATCTTGCTCTGCAGGGATCTCCGTTATCCCGAACGAGGGTTCATTTTGCCGGTGTCATCTCCACTCCTGGCCACAGCTCTCAGAGTCCAAAACATTTTGAAATAGAAGAGGGAAGAAAACAAAACTACTCAACGAGGAGCACAACTTAGGTGGTGTCCTTCAAAAAGGACGTGGCAATGCGCATTGACTGTAACTCTGCAGAGTTTATGCACCTAGACCCACGAGAAGTGGCACCATAGCAAGGACCGCGGCTGTAGCCCCCGATATGGCGACCACCCAAGACTCATCCACATGCTTTAACTGACGTTACCTGTCCTCCAGGATAGGGATCCCAGTCACCTACGCTGCCGGATCTTGGAGCTGTGAGGAGCCTACCACTGATCAGGTGGGGTATCTCGATCTCATGTGGGGATTCATAACTCTACACCACATTAACACATCACCGCCAACCCACGGGTAAGCAACCAGCCTCAGCAAGCTTCAAGATCAAGCCATTACCCATGCAGGGTAACGTGGTGTGCATGGTTGTTAACTGAGCGTACAAGGCTCGAAGGACTCGGTCCTTAATTGCCAGGGCAAGCTATCTCTCCAACCACAACTCCAACAACCAACAAGATCACCAAAGGCACAAGGCCAGAACCTCCAGTGTACCCGCAACAGGTATGCCAACAGAGACTTCCCAAGAGTCCCCCAGCACCTCAAACTCCTGCCTAGCCCCGCTAAATAGTTTGTATAGAGTTATTTACAAAACACACACATTTGAAGCACAGTTCAAAAGCATTTAACACAAATTTCATTTTTATAGTGATAAGGTGTGAAGTAGTAAATAAATGCAATGAAGCATGGCTAAGCATAAAAGTAAAGTAATAGTACTAAATAGGTGGAACAGTAAATAGGCATGGCTTAGGAATGTTGTTAGAATCTTTTAAAACAGTTGGCATGCAAATTAGGGTTTCAAACAAAACATGCAGTTTAAGAACTAGGATCAAAGTTGGTCAAGGCGCGCGGCTTGCCTTGTAGCCCATCTGAAATCTAGGTCCTCATGCAGAACGGTCTTCAAGAGCATAGCACAACTTCATCTGGACACACAGCATGAAAAACGAGCGAGACACTAAAAAGGACGACAAACCAACTACTAGAAACGACTCTACAAACGGATACACAGATCAGACAAGAACTGGCCCCAAGACACGGTCTCTCGATCGTGTCCTGAGGAAAAGACACGGACTGGGCTAAACGCGTGAGATTCAAGGTCTGGACACGGTAGACGGCACGTGTCCAAGTCTCCGGTCACACGTTAGCCTAGAGAAGAAAGGTCTAGGACTAGGACACAGTCACAACGATGTGTCTCGAGACTAGACCACCAACTGACTCGATCCTGAGTGATCTGAGGTTAGGATACGGTAAAAAACGACGTGTCTTGGAAATTGATCACTCGTTGATCGACCGCGCGTGACCTGGGGTTGGGACACGATAATCGGCACGTGACCCGCATCGATTACCACCTGACCTGAATGCACGCGAACTGAGGCACGAACACGGTCATAGCCACATGACCTCGAACTGGGTCATCACTGGACCGTGGACATGTGTCCAAGGGCTTGGACACGGTGCCTACCGCTTGACCCAAGGGATGGTCACCAGCAACACGACTAGAGAACGAACTGGGGTGGACATGGTCACGGTCGTGTGACCTAGAACTAGGTCACAGCCGGACCTCACGCACGTGTCCGAAGGCTTGGACACGGCGCTGGTCGCATAACCAGCAGCACCGTCACAGTCCGGCCGACAGCCCACGAAACAGAGCTGGGACACGGATGAACCTGTGTGACCACGACCTAAAACTAGGTCGATTGCTACAGCATCAACCAAACACCCACAGATCACCTAACAACAATAGAACTGGGGTCGGGACACAACCAAACTCGTGTGTCCTAGACCCAAAACTGGCCCGATCACAGCAGGACACAGATCGGCTGGCAAAACATAATTTGAGGTCTGGACACAGCCGAACTGGCGTGTCACTGCCCCAAAACTGAATTGGATTCCACAGCTTAACAAATCAGTCCACAAGAGACGATCTGAAGATTGGGCACCACAGATTCAACTTGTCTTTGCCCTAAAACCGAACTAGACACTAGACGAGCTACGGATCAGCCTGACCAACGGAACAGGAAACAAAAGATAGAAGTGCTCACCAAAACTTGAGCCAAGGTTGAAGCAAGATTGCAAGGATGATGACCGAAGGCAAAAACAGTGTCGGAATTTGACATGACCAAAAGATCCCAAACGTGGGTTCGGTCAGAACCGACTTCGCGTGACCTTGTCCTGAGGGGAATGATCTCTGCACACAACGATAAACTTAGACTTCAGCACGAACTCATAGACACGACTTGCGAACTTAGCCAAGTGATCGGAAAGGTACAGAGACAAGAGAACAGAGCTCACCACAGCTTGGTTCAACGAAGAGTCGAAGATGTCGATGACACAGGAAACTCTCCGACGAGACTATCGGTGAGTTGATCCCAGGATCGACAGCACGACCGGTTGAACCTGTACTCGAAGTGGTAGCTCCAAGCGAAACTAACCAAAGAAGGAAAGAGATGGAGAAGTCAGCACTCACAGATTGAATGAACAACAGAAAACTGAACAGAGAAACAAGATGCTCACCGAGACTTGAGCAAGATCCGAAGGGAAGCTGTGGGAATATAGGCCGAGGTGAAGACGACGTAGCTCAGATAATGGGCGCCCGAACACGAAGAAGGGCGGTCATCCACTGATCTGAGAACAAACATCAACCTGGCCTATTCCCAACACAGCAAACAACAGGACACGAAAAATGAAGACGGCACATGATCTCACCAAGGAACGGCAGTGGCGGTGCTAACGACGACGGTGGCAGCTCCACCTCGTTGATTGCACCTCCTGCCTCTGGCGACAGCCTTTGGCTGTGCAGCGGCTTGGCGACCAAGATGTGTTCACGCTCTGATGATTGGCACGGACAGGATTCAAAGCTCAGACAACAGAATCGATGACCAAGGAAACGACAGGAATGGAAGGGGCTCACTGAAGACGACCGAGTCATCAGGGAAAACCAGCACTGAGGTGGACACCAACACCCTGAAGTGTGTTCCAGCCACAACCTGAGTGCTTGACTCCCTCAACCTTGCACGCGCCGGTGAGGCATAACGGCATCAGTGGCGCGACTAGCAAGGATGGCAACGACGATGTCGTACTTTGATGATCCAAGATTCTCGCACGATCTCAACAACTCATGAACAACAGCAGCACCTACTCACTCTGCTCTCCCAGCACAGCCACCAAACAACTTGGTTTCTATCTAATTTCACGAAAACGGAAAGGAAGGGAGGGCAGCGTCGCTCAACAGAGGCTCGAAACGAAGAAGCCAATGCTGGACTGACTAATCAACCGATGAAGAGGCTTGGTGCAGGCCACTTGAACAGAGAAGGACGACCATGGCTGGAACTCCTCGCATTGGATCAAGCTCCTTTGACCAAACACAAGCAACCACTGAGATCCGGGAACGACCAGCAGCAAGTTACCAGGCACGGGTGAGAACCTCGAATGTTGGTTATAATCCAGCAGCACGTCTACTATTTGTCTTTGCTTAGTTCATTAGTTGCTTTCAGTTCGTCTCTTTCAGTTTTCAGAGCACGATCGAGCTGTGATCGTGCGCGTCAGTTGCTGGAGCTCCGCATGTCTTCAATGTGCGGAGCGCGTCGTGCGCACGTCCGGTCATGGACGAGTGGCGCCAGTTGCTTTGTAAGTTTCCTATATTAGACAAGTTAATGGATGAAAACGCTGCCGCTCCCCGCAGCACCAAAACACTCGTGTCCGTGTTCCAGTTTTCGCGTGCGTTCTGATCCGTCGCCGGTGCTCTGGCACGCTCCGGCGCCGGCAAACTACGACATTTGGTATCGGAGCCAGGGGTTGAACTTGCGGCACCATGTCGGCAAGTGGTCATCTTCAGGGTGGGGCCTCGCCGGACGGGCGTCGCCGCCGCTCACCGTCTCCTCCTCCACGTAGACAGCGTCGCCGAGATGGCGGCCGTGAAGTGGTGACCGAACGTGTCATCGAGAGGAGCTCTGGGCAGGTGGTCTATCCAATGCTCACAAGGACGAACTACACCGAGTGGTCGCTGGTTATGCAGGTCAACTTGCAGGCCGCGCAACTCTGGGACACCATCGAGTATGGCGCAGGGGATTTCGTCGAGGACCGGCGAGCCTTGTCGGCGCTGCTGCGAGCTGTTCCCCAGGAGATGCATGCAGGGCTCGCTGTCAAACCGACTGCTCATGAGGCATGGGAGTCGATCAGGAGCCTGCGCGTCGGGGGAGATCGTGTCAGGGAAGCCAACATAGAGAAGCTTCGCCGAGATTTGCTGCGATCTCTTGGCAGTCCGGCGAATCTGTGGAGGACCTGGCGCATCGCATCACCACCATGGTGAACGAACTGCGCGTGCTCGGTGACAACATCACCGACAAAGAAGGAGTGAAGAAGCTGCTGCACACTGTTCCGGAGTCCCTGGAGCAAGTCGCCATCTCCATCGAGACACTGCTCGATCTGGACGCCATCTCCATGGAAGAAGCTACGGGACGTCTACGAGCGGTTGAGCAGCGGAAGAAAGCTGCTGCAACTCCGGTCAAGGACAACTCTGGCCGTCTTCTCCTTACGGAGGAAGAGTGGATGGCCAGACTCAAGATCAGCGACAAGAACGGGTCAGGTTTGAGCTCCGACAAGAAACGGGGCGGCGGTACTGGCCGAGGAAGAGGCCGCGGACGTGGAGGCGAACCGCGGGAAGCGAAAGCTGGTTCGAACAGCAAGGCAGGCCGGAATGACAAGTGCAACTTCTGCGGAAAACTCGGGCATTGGGCCCGTGACTGCAGGAAGAAGAAAAAAGAAGAAGAGGCCCACACGGCCCAGTGTGACGAAGCGGAGGAGGACACGCTATTGATGGCCCACGCAGTCGTTCTGAATTCAAATCAGACCCCGCCACTGGAGCCGTTACGTGCAGCTCCCCTGTTCCCAGCTTCGGCGCCACCCACTGCATCGATCAGGCGAGTCGAGGTGGAGGAGCAGAAGGTGTTCGCGGATCTCGGGGCATCGGAGGATGGGTGCCATCGCCGGTGGGTCCTGGATACGGGAGCCACTAACCACATGACCGGATCGAGGAGCGCGTTCGCGGAACTCGACTCGAGCATCATCGGCTCCGTGCGGTTCGGCGACGGATCCGTGGTGGCGATTGAGGGGCGAGGCACCATCGTCTTCGTCTGCAAGAACGACGAGCATCGTGCACTGACAGGTGTCTACTACATACCTCGTCTCAAGACTAATATTGTCAGCATCGGGCAACTTGACGAGGCAGGGTGCAAGATCGACATCGACAACGGCACAATGAGGATCTTCGAGCAAGGAGGGAAGCTTCTCACAAGAGTGCAACGCACCTCGACGCGCCTCTACCACCTCGAGCTCAACATTGGGCGGCCTGTATGTCTCGCTGCCCGGTGTTCTGAAGACGCCTGGCTGTGGCATGTCAGGTTCGGGCACACGAGTTTTGGAGCTCTGCGCAAGATGGCGAGTCATGGCATGGTCCGAGGACTGCCATCGATCGAGCAAGTGGACCAGGTTTGCGACGGCTGTCTCGCAGGCAAGCACCGTCGCACTTCGTTTCCAAGCAAGGCGTGCAGAAGGGCAGAGAACATCCTCGACCTGGTTCACGGTGATCTGTGCGGTCCCATTTCGCCACCGACTGCCAGTGGTAACAAATATTTCCTCCTACTCGTAGATGACGTGAGTCGCTATATGTGGCTCCGTTTGTTGTCTAGCAAGGATCAAGCATCTGCAGAGATTAAGAAATTCCAAGCTATTGTGGAAGCTGAGACAGGGAGGAAGCTCAAAGTACTCCGCACCGATCGTGGGGGGGAGTTTACATCAGTGGAGTTCGGAAGATACTGTGCTGAGCAAGGTGTTCAGAGACAGCTGACTGCTCCCTATTCTCCTCAACAGAATGGAGTGGTTGAGCGACGCAACCAGAGCGTGGTGTCCATGGCAAGGTGTATGCTGAAGGCCAAGGAGCTCCCTGGATATTTCTGGGGCGAAGCAGTGTCAACTGCGGTATACATTCTCAACCGCACTACAACACGTGCTGTCGACGGGAAGACGCCTTATGAGGTGTGGCATGGGGATCGTCCGACTGTGCACTATTTTCGCACATTTGGATGTGTCGCTCATGTGAAGAACACAAAGCCAAACTTGAAGAAACTGGATGATCGCAGCTCTCCAGCTATTTTTGTTGGGTATGAAGCTGGATCCAAGGCCTATCGGTGTTATGATCCGAAGTCCAGGCGCGTCATCATCTCGCGTGATGTGGTCTTCGATGAGGCAGCAAAGTGGTGCTGGAAGGAAGAAGAAGAAAGCATGATCAATGACACTGACCCGTTTATTGTTGAGTACAGCTCCGATGCAGTGACAGAAAGCACACCTCAAGTCTCTCTATCACCACCAGCTCCACCGTCAACCACATCTAGTGTGCCAGTACCAACATGTGCAGAACCAGAGGAGCAGCTCCCACCAACTGACCAAGGTGCAGAACCAGATGATAGTGATCTTGATGTTGATCATGATGATGCTCCTCTGAAAATGCGATCTGTCAATGAGATTGTGAGGCAGACTCCAGTGTATGTTCTTCCTCACATCCTTGAAGAGGAACTGAACTTCACATCTGCAGATGAGCCCACCACGTTCACAGAAGCAGAGCGTGAACAATGCTGGCGTCGGGCAATGCAGGAAGAGATGAAGGCGATTGAAGATAACAAGACCTGGGAGCTGGCAAAACTCCCGGAAGGGCACAAGGCAATTGGCCTGAAGTGGGTGTTCAAAGTCAAAAGGAATGAGAATGGTGAAGTTATCAGACACAAGGCCAGGCTGGTGGCAAAGGGCTATGCACAGAGAGCTGGGATCGACTTCGATGAAGTGTTCACTCCTGTAGCTCGTCTGGAGTCAGTGCGAATGTTGCTGGTACTTGCAGCTCATGAGCACCGGGAGGTTCATCACATGGATGTTAAAAGCGCGTTTCTCAACGGCGACCTCAAGGAGGAAGTTTATGTCACACAGCCACCTGGTTTCATTGTTGAGGACAGTGAGCACAAGGTACTTCGTCTTCGGAAGGCGTTGTATGGCCTGCGTCAAGCACCCAGAGCTTGGAATGCAAAATTGGATGCAACACTGACATCCATGGGTTTTAAGAAGAGCAGCTCAGAACATGGGATTGACACAAGATCCAGTGACAAGTCTCGGTTGGTGCTGGGAGTGTATGTGGATGATCTTATCATCACAGGAAGGAACAAGGATGACATCCTGAAATTCAAGAGTGAGATGAAGAGCAAATTTCAGATGAGTGATCTTGGCTTGCTGAGTTACTATCTTGGTATAGAGGTGAATCAGAAACCAGATGAGATCAGGATCTGTCAGACTGCATATTCTGTCAAGCTGCTTGAGAAGTGTGGGATGAGTTCTTGTAATCCTTGCAAAACTCCCATGGAAAATAGATTGAAGCTGAGTAAGCAGAGTAGCAGACCTCTTGTCAATGCCACTGAATACAGAAGCATCATTGGTGGGTTGAGATATCTGTTGCACACTCGGCCAGATCTCTCCTTTGCTGTTGGCTATCTTAGCAGGTTCATAGAAGAACCACATGAAGATCATCTTCAAGCTGTGAAGAGAGTGTTGAGATATGTGAGTGGCACTCGTGATCAGGGACTGGTTTACACCAGGCATTCTGAAGGAGAACTGAAATTGACAGGTTTCAATGATGCTGATCTGGCCGGTGATATTGATACTAGGAGAAGCACAAGTGGTATTATCTTCTTTCTGTGAGGCAACCCAGTGTCATGGCAGTCCATGAAGCAGAAAGTTGTTGCATTGTCCTCGTGTGAAGCTGAGTATATTGCAGCAACTCAGGCTGCTTGTCAGGATATTTGGTTGACTCGTTTGTTAGATGACCTGACAGGAACAGCAAGTGAAGCACCAGTGCTGTTGGTTGATAATCAGTCAGCCATAGCGCTAAGCAAGAATCCTGTTTTTCATGATCGAAGCAAGCATATTGAGGTGCGCTATCACTTCATTCGTGAATGCGTCGAAGAGAACAGGGTTGTCCTCAGCTACATTCCAACGAAGGTTCAGCTGGCGGACATTCTGACTAAGGCTCTCGGACGCGTTCGGTTACAGGAACTGAGTGCGGCGATCAGTCTTACAGTCAGCAGTAGCCGTGCTCAGGCTTAGGGGGGAGAAATGTTGGTTATAATCCAGCAGCATGTCTACTATTTGTCTTTGCTTAGTTCATTAGTTGCTTTCAGTTCGTCTCTTTCAGTTTTCAGAGCACGATCGAGCTGTGATCGTGCGCGTCAGCTACTGGAGCTCCGCATGTCTTCAACGGGCGGAGCGCGTCGTGCGCACGTCCGGTCATGGACGAGTGGCGCCAGTTGCTTTGTAAGTTTCCTATATTAGACAAGTTAATGGATGAAAACGCTGCCGCTCCCCGCAGCACCAAAACACTCGTGTCCGTGTTCTAGTTTTCGCATGCGTTCTGATCCGTCGCCGGTGCTCTGGCACGCTCCGGCACCGGCGAACTACGACATCGAACACTCACCAAAGAAGGTGATCCGCCAGAGGGCTTGACGACTCGATGAATGGGACTGGCGAGACGTGGACAGAGAGGTGCAGCGCACGGACAGAGCTGCGGTCGGGGATGCCCGGGAGGAAGCCGAGACGGGGTTGGCGACGCGGTCGAGGTACAGAGCGGTGACCCAACCGAAGACGCACAGGGATGTGGGAACCGGCAGGGCTGTCCGGGACGCGGGACAGAGGCACGGTCAATGCGGGACGCCGCAGGCACATGAACGAGAACACGCGCGCACGCGCGGTCAGATCCGGTCAGGGGCGGGGAGCTGGACAACGCGCGGCGACGTCGGTCGGTGGAGGGGACGAGGTCCCGCACACACACGGTTGCGCGAGCCCAGGGCAAGGCTGGCGCGCGGATCAAAGGCAGTTGACAGGGCAAGGATGCACACGACAACCAGGACGAGCAGTGCAGCTCAGAGACAAAACGGCGGCACGAGCGCAGCGCAGGGCGTAACGCATCGCGCGGCGGCCAGGGAGCATGAGGCTCGCGCGGTCGGGGGCGCACGGCAACGGCAGCTTGAGGCACGGGTGGCGTGGATGGCGAGGTGCAGACGCGGTGGCCTGGCGCGGGGTCAGTGGCCACAGGCGCATGTCAATGACGGCGCACGTCGGTTGGCCCAGAGGCGCAAAACGACACGGGGTGCCGCGGACCATGGCGAGCAGGGCGGCTCCAGGAGCGGCGGCGCGGCGAGCTGGGCTCGGTGGAGGCCCAAGGGCAGGGGCTAGTCGGCACGGGGGTGCGCAGAGGGCGGCCAGAGGTGGCTGGCAGGGAGGCAGTTGGAGGCCAGGGCAGGGGCGTGAGGTTGGGGGCGGCCAGCCCGGCCCGGCGCTGGAGCCAGGGAGGCGTCCGGCTGGCAGCTAGGGTTAGGAGAGTTTTGTGAGGGGGTTGGGGTAGGTCGGATCAAAAGAAGGTGAACGGCCCAGATCGCTCGAAAGTTAACAGGCCAAGTGGGCCAGAAGAGAGGAGGGGAAACCGGCCCAAGGTTGAAATTTTGGGCTGTTACAAGGGTAATAACCTATAACTTGTGAGTGAAGTTTTGATCCACTCAACTTCTATCGTTAATTAAGACACATAGCTTAGCTCTACATCAAGTTACCTGTGTCAAAGTCACTTAACATAGGTAAGGCATCTATCATGCAGTCTAGAGTTTCAATCAACTCCTAAACCTAATGCAAGGTACATTAAGGAACCATATACAGTGATAAAATACAAAGATAAAAAATTAGGTTTGCTGCACCGAGGCTTGCTTTGGCCTTGCTAAGATTAAACTTTCTCAGCTAACGGAACAACACCAAACTCCTCCTCAAAAACTTTGGGTCCTTTACATGAAATGATATACATTATAATGAATTATATTGGCTTTTAAAGTTCAAACGAAATCACATATGATAATGGTTTCTCTTTTTATAAGCAAACAAGTAAATTTAGTTATAAAACTTCTTAAATAGGACTCTCAAAGACATAAAATATAATTTGAGTTGTTCATAAATTTAGAGTGGTTATAAAAAATTTTCCGAAAAAATTTCAAGATATATTGAAATCAAATGGATTTATAATGAATTAAATACCATTTAAACATAATAAAACATTTATAAAGTTATTTTTTGATGAAAATAAATATAAAACTTTTCTGGACCATAAAGTTAAACTAGAGAAACAGAAAAGTAAATTTTACAATATTTTATAATGCCAAGGATATGGTGATAATGAATTAATGATTCATTATGTGATATGTATTATTAAATTAATTTCATGCGTCAAATGAAAAAAGTTAGCTTCAGAATATTAGTCTAGTTGGGAGGATATTAACATAATTTATTTCATATTTTCTGTGAGTTTTAAGAAATTTCCTCTGGATTTTTCAATTTTGGAAACATTTTAGACCATTTAATAAAACAATTCACAAATAAAATAGAAATCCCAGCCTTCACGGGCCTGGCCACACATTGGGTCACATGGTGGGGGGGCTTCCACACGGGATTCTAGCCTCTTGAAAGAGGCCACCCGGTGGGCCGCACATACCTTGGTTTTAGCTTCATGATCTTTGAAGTCCCTTAAAAGGTATGAATTGATTTTGGTGATTGAATGAACACCATAGGTAATGGTTATGATTGTAGGTACCACCCTGCTAATTGTACATCAACATAGTAGGCTTTCTCGGTAGATAACAAGGGCGATCCCTAAAAGAGGAGTTTCTGGACGCCGGAGGACCAAGGCTAAGGACAACTAGAGAGTCCATAGAAATGCCGGTATTATTAAGGGGGGGTAAATGTCATTTGTCTCCTGTCAAACAAGTGTTAGAGGGTGTAAATGCTCCTTAGATCCTTAGAAAGCTCTAAAGATAGCAGAGGAAGTGGAGTCAAAGATCGAACATCAAATTTTGTCGAAGAAGCAGTCACCAGACAGTCCGTTGAGCCAGGACTTCGAAGTCCAGAGAGAGGTTGTTCTTTGATTTCTCTTGGTGGCTATCATGCTAGTGCTTGCTTGTTATTATTATCTTTCCACTAGCATTGGTAGGGGTCTTGGTTTGCTAGAATTGCATAGGTTTGCTTCCATTACAGTTGAGTATTATAATTTTAGTTCTTAGAGACATAGTACTATAAGTCCACCAATTTCACCCCCTTCTCGGTGTCCTTGATCCTTAAAAGTGGTATCAGAGCCAAATGATCATTTTCGGGCTTCACCGCCTTGAGTAAGGATGCCAAACAGAACGGAGACTCCACCCGTATTCGATGGGGACAATTACTCATATTGAAAGGCTCGCATGCAAGCCTACCTAGATTCTATCAACAAAAAAGCGTGGCATGTGAGTAAGAATGCTATGAATGAGAATGAGAGACTTGACCCTATTTTCATTAAATTGAATGCAAAGGCCAGGAATGCCATGTTTGGATGCATTTCAAAAAATATCTTTTCTAAGATAAACGCATCATCTTCCGTGCATGAAATTTGGATGCAACTGCAAAACATTCATGAGGGCTCCTCCAAGGCCAAGGAAGAGTGTTATTATGTTCTCAAAAACAAATATGATTCTATCACCATGCTACCACATGAAAAAGCTAATGATGTTTATTCAGACTTGCATGTAGTGGTGGAGGAGATCAACGCCTTGAGCCTCAAGTTCAAAATTGA
This sequence comes from Zoysia japonica, assembly GCA_001602275.1. Lineage (NCBI taxonomy): Eukaryota > Viridiplantae > Streptophyta > Magnoliopsida > Poales > Poaceae > Zoysia > Zoysia japonica. Next base: position 625,495 of record BCLF01000124.1, on the reverse strand, counting down.
TGATATTAGGATCATGAGGAAACTCTTGAGGAAGTTGCCACCATGCTACAACTCTGTCGTCACGTGTCTCTTTCAAGCCAACTTGGCTACTCTCTCCATTGACATTATGCTCGGCAAGCTCACGGCCAATGAGGGATATATATTGGGCACCTCCACCAACTCTCAATTGCCTAGTATATTGCCCCTTAAGTTGAAGAATCTCCCAATGGCAATAACAAGAAGAAGAAGGTGAAGGAAGATGAGGATGAGGAAAGTGAAAATGAGGACCTTGCTCTCTTAATGAAGCTATTTTGCAAGGGAAGACCCTCATCTTCCAAAAGGAACTCCGGGTGCTTCAATTATGGCAAGAAAGGCCATTTTGCGAAGCAGTGTCCCAAGCCCAAGAAGGAAGCATCTAGTGAGAGTGAAGACGAGGAATGCAATCTTAAGAGGAAGTTCAAGAAGTTCTTTGTCAAATAGAAGAGCAAGAACAAGGAGAAGAAGTCTCCACACAAAGCCTACATTGTTGGTGAGTGGCTCTCCGATGATGATGATTTAGACTCTTCATCTTCTAGTAAAGAAGAGCTCGCGGGTATCGCTATGACAAACTCCACCAATGAGCTACCACCACCTCCACTTTGCTTGATGGCCCGAAGTTGTGAGGGCTATATAGATGAAGATGATGATCTTGAAGAAGAAGAGGAGGACCATTGAGAGTGCCAACAAGACCATCATCAAGAAGACCATTGAGGTGGTGACCAAGGAGCAGGAAGTAGCGGTATTTCGAGTTCGGGAGCTTGAGAGGAAGCTCAATGCCCTTATGCATTCTCATGGTGTTCTATGTGAGCTTATGAGTCTCTCAAAGAGAAGCATATAGAGCTTAGTGAGAAGCATATGACATTGGTGCTCAACCATGAAGCTTTTGATCTTGACTCTCTCTTTAACTCTTCTAAGTATTTAAACGAAACTTCTACTTCTTGTGATCTAACCCTCTCCAAAGAGAGTACTACTCTGGAGCCATCTGCTTTGAAGGAATACATAAAGCTCAAGGAGGAGAGAGAGGCCGTGATGGAAACATTCGAGTGGCTCACTAGAGGAAGGCAAATTCAAAAGGAAATCCTAAGTAAAACCTCATCAACATCCACAACCACAAGGGCTTAAGATCATATCCTTCATCTATCAACATCATTGGCAACCAAGATCAAATTCCTAAATGGATAGTCCTGCTTATGGTGGATGACTACTATTGTGAGAATTGTTGCCTTGATGGTCACCGCTACAAGGACTGTCCCAATGTGAGCGTGCCTAAGATTATGCCTAACGCTAATCTTTTCTATGAGGATGTGCACTACAAGCTTTTCAGGGATAAGGATGAAAAAGTGAAGGCTAAACCACTCGGACCGCCAAATGACAAGAGGACAATCAAGAAGATATGGGTCCTTGAGGTGATCGTGGACCAAGAGAGAAAGCTTAAACTCTCTTGAGTTCCTAAGAAGAAGTGAAAGGGTCTAGGTAGTGGACCGTGAAGCGAATTGAATATTCTTGAAGTCCACCACATGTTGATCGAGCTACAACGCCAATCTACTCTTCAAGGAGATTATTCTTGTACATAGTAGAGTAGGTTTCTTTTCTTGTCTCGCATGGTAGTTAGGACACTTTCGTGGATTAGATGTTTGCACTATCATGCATCATGTGTCAAAAGAAAAAAGAAAAGAACAAAAAATTAGATTGGTGCCTAACCACCTTGAGATATTCATATGCATAGGAGAAGAGCTTGAGAAGGTGGTTTGGCTATCTCAAAGCAAAGCAGCAGGCATATGGTGAATAATCTTAAGATGGGTCAAACTTGGCACCAAATATGTTCTTTATGCAATGTCCTTAATTTGCTTGCATCTACATGACATGTTTTAAATTCTTGTGCATTAGCTAGCTTGTTTGGATGTATTGCATGTAGGAATTCTTGTGCATTAGCTAGCTTGTTTGCATGCATTGCATATAGGAACCACAGAGGAGGCGTGTTACTCTATGGAGAAAGTGACTCCATTGTCCATATGGATTCACATACTCCACAAATTCTAACCAAAGCAATTGTTGAGCTTCATGCCCACCGAATCATGTGTTTAACGGTCTCTAACATCCATTTACATGGATTGTGAACAAGGGTTCATACATTTTCTTTTTGGAGCCTCCTTCTCGCTTTGGTTTTTATCGCTCAATCTTAATTGTGATTTGGAAAAATGCTAAACTCTTCGGGAGTTATCTATTTGCAAAGGAGTGTTTTTGAGTTCACTTTCTAGACAAGTGTGGTGTTTATTTGATTCTTTGGTGAGGACACTTGAAGTCTAAAAAGAATTCTTTGGTTCTGCAATTCCTTGAAGTCACCGGACAGTCTGGCGCCTTCTCTGTATAGTCTGATAATTGTATCTTTTGAACCAAAGGACCTGCAGACTCAGAGAGTCACCGGACATTCCTTCATGTTCACTGGACAGTCCGGTGAGTGGAAGATGAAGCGGTTGCTTCTCTGGAATCGGCTATCGACAAACACCAGACAGTCTGGCGTTTTGGAGTCTCTGGACAACATTAGAGGACAGGACAGTCCAGTTACCATGTCGATCGACAAAATCTCAGCCATCCATTTTTTTGATTCATTTAATCTGGGCCGTTGATTTGGTTTTAACTAATCTCGCACGTGCTCTTTTCAATCTCATTCCAAAGTTTGTGCTTTCCAGTGCCAAAGTCGCCGCCTCACTGTCGATCGTCGCCGTGTGCCACCACTGCCTTCTACATCACTGCTGCCTCTGCGCGCCCTGCTGCCAGTCGCCGCCTGAGCGCTCTGCACCACCGTGCCCTGCCCGCCTTCGCTTGCTCGCGCTCGTCGCTCTGAGCTGTTCCTTGCGGGACTCGTGTGCCCTAAGGCCTAGCGCCGCCACTGCTTAGAGCTCGTGCCGCCACGCGCCACCCCGCCGCCTAGTGCTCGCCGACGAGCTCCATGGCCACTAGCTCACCGCCCTTTGCTTGAGATTGCTTCATCGTGTGGTTTCCTAGACATCACCCGTGTTCCACCAAAACCCTAAGAGGGTTTTAATTTTTGAGGTGATCAGTCGTCTTTTCGACGAACTCTTCAGCGGTTTTTGGCATTATTCCCCGAGATATTGAGTTCTATCATCGGAAATGCTCCGCATGCCTTGTTTGTTAATTAATTGCGGAAATTGGTAGCTTTTGCATGAAAGTTCAATCTTTTATAGCCAATTGATATGATTAATTGACAATTCTCGTACTTAGTGCCATATTGAGGTCATCTCTTGCATATTTTAGTATGGCATTGAGTCTCTTGTCGCTAGTGTCATAATTTGGATGCATTGCTATTATATGAATTGTGGCATTAGTCTGTTGATATCACCGTTGTGCTTATTTGGTTCATTTGATCAGTGATATGTCCTTGTTTCCACCGCTAGGTTTTCATTATGAGTCGCTCACCTTTTATGCTTACAACCTATATTTTATTCCTATGTGGTGAAGTGGCAGTTGGCCAGTGGACAGGACAAAGGATAGAGGCAGTTTTCAGAGGTTTCTGTGGCAGTCCAGATTCTCTTGGATGGGTTAGGAGCCAAGCTCTTAATTCTATCTTGTTGAGTCAGCTGGTCAGTGGATCTTCCAGTTGATCTTTCAGAGTCAGTTGACATGATGGGCAGGTAGAGAGCCACTTCAGATGAGAAGGGGAAGGGCAAAGCAGTTGAGGCAAAATAGAAGAAGAAGAAGCCACGGACAGGTGACCTCGAGTGGGACCATGCTCTTGCAGCAGCGGATGTGGATGTACCTCTAGACCAGAGGTCAGGAGCTTTGAGGATTGGTAGAGCAAAGCCTTAGGAGAGCTCCTGCCAGTAGGCAGTTGGGAACCACAAAGAGAGAGGCATTCTAGAGGTGTTCACAACAGAGGTCATAGAGGTGCCCTCATCAGAGATCTGGGGTCCGCGAGATGTGCACAGCCAGAACCGAGAGAGCTCGCTAGGCCATGGGTAGGATAGCAAAAGTTAAGGTTGATCTATTAAAGCTGAAGGGCCCGGCCATTAAGGCCAAGAGGAGAGTAGACTTCATAGCTTGGGTCCCCGTTGGTAGACATGCAGACACTGGACATTTTTGGATAGTACTTCAGCAAAGGATCTTCGAAGCCTACAGGAGGCAGCTTGCAACTAAGGGCAAGACGCTGAGGTTGACATGGAGGAGCATATCTTGTATCTTTCAGGACTATCAGATTTGGTCGCCCATCAGCTGAGGTATAGTGAGGACATCATACTGGACTTTGAGGCCTCACTGTAGATCTCCCTCGACCGCTCGTACTTCTGGTTTATGTATCGAGGGGAGCTACACAGATTTGAGAGGACCGATGTCTTGACTGCTCTAGAGTTCGTATCTTCAGAGAGTCGGATCCATGCACAAGCCCATTCAGACTTCTCACCACGTTCAGACCATTTGGAGGGATGGAGCCTAGTGACGATAGGATGAGTGTTGCCTTCCCACCACCTCATGGGAAGCACTACTCGAGACACGCTCTAGTTTGACACACGAGGCTCGTGTATTGAGAGGGTTGCTAGAGAGGTCAATAGCGCCTCGTGCTGGTTACAGAGAGTGGGTGATCATATTGCACCAGTGGTTGCTTTGCTACTTGCTGAGGCATTAGAAGTTTGATTTGATAGATCTGCTGCTAGCTTAGATGGAGGATGTGATATATGAGGGGATAGGAGCACGTCAGTTACCTTTAGCCCCTTATATCTGTTTGATGCTAAGGAGAGCTGAGGTGATGACTGAGGAGGAGTATGCAGCACTGCTAGCGACTACCACCTCCTTCACTCCAGCAGAGCCATCCGACTACGAGGTTCTTTGTGTGTCAGCTTCTTAGAGCACCCCTGAAGGAGAGGAGACCACAGCCCCGAAGGAGGTTGTGACTGAGGCTCCAGAGGAAGCACAACTGAGAGCCAGGAGCATTGAGGCTTCAGGTCAGGCCGAGACTCTGACCTCTCGTGCCACGCTTGACCCTGCACTTCCTGCCAGGTTGGACGCTATTCAGGCAGAGCAGGCAGAGTAGAGGAGGTGCAGAGAGGAGCAGGATGAGCAGATATGCAGAGAGGGCCGAGTTCGAGGAGAGGATCCGATTCAAGCGCCTCCAGATTGAGGAGCGGCTACGGATGGAGAGAGAGCTCGCAGAGGAGAGGAGACGACAGGACAGGGAGTTCCATAAGAGGTTGTAGCGCAATCAGCTGGAGATGGCAGCGGCCATATCTTACATGTTTGCCAAATTCAAAGCTATTGCATCATATCTCTAGGGGATCGGTATGCCACCTCTTCCTATATTTACGACGACCACGCTACCGGGTCCCCTGCCTTCACAGCTCTAGCCTAGAGCACCTCAGCCTCAATACTCTTCAGTGCCAGCATTCACATCTGAGTTACAGAGCCAGAGTCAGCAGCAGTAGTCCACATTCTCTACACTGCTCTCAGCCCCGCTTTCACCGTTCATACCTTTTCAGGCAGCCAGCACTTCTTCGACTACAAGTGAAGTTAATGTACCAGTCACCGCATCTTAGTTCTCCCTAGTTTCCTCGTACTCCATGTCGGTTCTATTTGCTTCAGCAGAGACCAAAGTGTCTGTACTAGCATTGAAGTCAGGGACAATAGTTGATAGTTCTTCGCTTGCTCCAAGAGTTCTTTCTATTGAGGCTACCACTGCTTCGTCTGTTTTGACAGTGCCACCGCCAGAAGCTTTAGAGACAGAGCCCGCAGCCACCACAACTGAGCAACCCAGCGTTTCAGATGCAACTATCCTGATCGAAGCCGGATACTTAGCAGAGGAGGCAACTCAGGCCATTGCCAAAGCAAATCAGTCAGCTTCAATTGATGGCAAGGAGCCTTCTCCAATGTCTTCTTCAGGCTTGAGCACGTTTGATGATGTCGCAGTCAGGAGAGGATCAGTCAACAGCAGCAGCTCAGCCAGCAGAGGAGCAGCCACCGGCCATCACTGCACCCAGCTCTTCAACCACGCAGGATTAGACTTCTATAGGAGTTTGGGCGAGAGACATGAGGTGTATCGCTTTGAGGGCTAGATGTCTAGGGGGAGGCCGTGGATGGGTAGCTAGGACTTTGGATTCTTGTTTGGCGGATTTCCTGGCTCTTCTGTGACATTTTGATGAGCCTGTTTTCTTTTCGACTCTTTTAGCTCATTGAAATGCCCTTGGTTTTGGTCTAACCCCGTGGATTCATTGTGAATAGCTCCTAGTGTTGTGATTGTTTTGCAAGTTCTTTCGTGCATGTGCACTCCCGATCTATACTCTATCGTGCACTATTCTTTGTCGATCCAGCGTTCTCCCTCTTTATTTGCTTTCTCAGTGCCATCTTTTTTATGATTAGATGGCAAAGAGGGAGGGAGAGCTACCAAACAGAGGGAGAACAACTGAGAGCGATGCTTTGAACCCATGACAAAGGAGGGGAACTCTTGCAAATTTTTTCTGAGGAGTCATCAAGGTAAGGGGGTAAGTGTTCTTTCAAGATACGTTTTATTCTTGATCTTCTTTCATCTCTTTTGAGCTGTTTGTGAGTACTATGATTGTCATCAATCACCAAAATAGAGGAGATTGTTAGCTTCATGACCTTTGAAGTCCTCTAAAAGATATAAATTGATTTTGATGATTGAATGAACACCAAAGGTAACAGTTGTGATTGTAGGTGCCACTCAGCTAATTCTACATCAACATAGTGGGTTTTCCTAGTGGATGACAATAACGATCCAGAGAAAAGGAGTTTTCGAGCGTCAAAGGACCAAGGCTAAGAATAGCTAGAGTCCATAGGAACGCCTATATTATTAAGAGGGGTAAGGTCATTTGTCTCCTGCCATACAAGTGTTAGAGGGTGTCAATGCTCGTTAGATCCTCAGAGAGCATTAAAGATGGCAGAGGAAGCAAAGTCGAAGATCGAGGATCAAGTATAGTCAAAAAAGCAGATCAAAGATCAAGTTTAGTCAAAAAAGCAATCACCGTACAGTTCGGCAAGGTCACCGGACGATCCGGTGAGTTAGAACTTCGGAGCCAAGAGAGAGGTGCTCTCTAGAGTTGCTGCAGAGAACACACCGGACAGTCCGGTGTCGCAGTCACCAGACAGTCCGGTGAGGTCGAAGCCGAAGTCCAAAGAAGATGTCTCTGGTAATCAAAAAGTGAAGTCACCGGACAGTTAGTCAAGGTATGCATCGAACAGTCTAGTGGTCTAGAGGAGGAAGGGTCACCGGACAGTCTGGTGGTCCAGTCACCGGACAGTCCAGTGATTGTATAAAGCAGTTAGCTTTGTGGCATCACATCCCAACAGTTGTTTCTAGGCCTGAAGCCTATTTAAACCATAGATGGGGATGTTTTCCTATAGTCCTACAGTCTGAAGAGCTAGAGGAAACTTGTGAGAGGCCAAGGGACACCACCAAGAGAGCACATAGCAAGATTGGAAATCTTCGGTGCTAGTAGGAGAGTGATAGGGAGCATTCATACACTTCTAGAGCTTGTAGGGCTTCAGAGGATTGATCTTTGCCTACTATGCTTGGTGTGGGCAGCCTAGACCAGCTAGGAGTCGGTGATCGAGCTTTCGAAAAAATTGTGAAAGACATCGCCAAGTCTGTACGCGGTTCCGGGTCCCCCGCTCGAAAGAGACACCAAGACTTCACTCCAGGAGTGAAGCGTACCCTTGTAAGCATCGTTTTGGGAACGATAGAGGAACCAACTCCAACGGAAGTGGTTCACACTACTATGAAAAGACCCTTCAATGTCGGGTCATAAGGTTCCACAGTGTCGGTCAAACTGTGCGACACTCCTCACATGACACTATTGTAAACGGTAACTAGTGTCGGAAGGAGAAACCGACACTGAATATAATAATCAGTGTCGGTCAGATGACATCACAAGGCCGACACTAATAGCACCGTCTTTAGTGTCGGTGGAGATGACGCCACCGTGACCGACACTAGCCATAAAAACAGCAGTGTCGGTTGGTATGATGTCACCTGACCGGCAGTAGTATGAATAACAGCAGTGTCAGGCCGCATGATGTCACCAAACCAACAGTAGTATGAAAAACAGCAATGTCGGAAGGGCATGATATCATCAGACTGACACAAGAAATAACAAAAGCAGTGTCGCACGACATAATATTATCTGACCAACACTAGTAACAATAACAGCAATGTCGGTTGTCGTGGTATACCCGACCGACACAAGTTACAGTGGCAGTGTCGTACGGCATGATATCATCTGACCGACACTGCTATTATTTACATCAGTGTCGTTTATTATGGCGTCACAGAACCAACACTGACTTTTCCACTGTGGTTTCGATTGTGTTGAAATCATGCAACCGACACTGCACTCACTACCAACAGTGTTAGTCTCAAGGATGTCAATTTTCCCGACATTGTTTACAGGGCTCACATGTCATATATTATGATGTCACGTGGCCGACACTACTTCCTGAATTAAGGGTGTCGGTTGCAGTGACGTCACAAAACTGACACTTTCATTTATTTCAATAAGAGCCATCTTAATAACACAAATCATATGCAAATATCAGATTAATAAAATATATTGACAGAGATAATGTATTCACAAAGTGAATGTTTAGAGTCACATATGTAGACAAGTTTATTCACTACTGCAGCTTAATTTACATATATACATGAAGACTTGACGCAGAACTAACAACTAAAATTTCATTTGCTCGGCCAACTCCAGTCTTGTTCATTAATTCTCTTCTGCCAAGCCTCGAATTTGGTGAATTAGTTCGGAATTGTGATATTTCCCACACCAATTACCAAGTTCTGAATGTGGTGCCACATCACCTAAAAATTCATATTTACCCATTGGATGTATAAACTCATGCATCATATGAAGTGGATCATCCGACATGCAATGTCATTGAGTGTGGCTTCATGAAATTGGCTTCCTTGCACCTGCTTGTTTGTCTGCAAATATTAAGAACATAATTAGTAATTACTAAAATGCAAATATAAATATAGTGTGAAAATGCATATAACAAGATTACTAAAACTGCAAGTACTTACATTTTTCCATACATAATCATGGTTGGGCAATGTCATGTATTTTCCACACGCAGCTTCTTTTTATTTGCACACATAGTAGCCACAATGCACACTGTTAGGAGCCTGTTTTGCACACTCTAGGAACAAAATGGAAAGGTTATGTAACATCCCGGAATTTTCAGATTAATCGAAGTGTCAAAATTCCTCAAAATTTTTGTTCCGTCCGAATTTAAATTTCTCCTTTCAATTTTTCTAGCGCTGAAATAATTTTAGTCCGCGACCTTTTGTTGGGCTAGAATTATTTTTTTCCCAGAATTCCTCATTATTTTCCAAATCCATAAAATATTTTCCTTAATTATTTAGTTATCTCCTTATCCTCTTCCACCAACCCTTCTTTTTTAACCCTCAAGTTGATCACCCTCTAATATAAAATCCCTCTAATCTTATCCCTTTCTCCCATTCTCTTTATTTCTTTCTCTCTCCCCAAGCCACCGCAAACCTCAATCAGGCGAGCAGGCGCTCCTCTTCGACTGCGCCGCGCCAGTCGTCTCCATCGACAACGCCGCCCCTCACCGCCGTCCTTCCCCCGGCCGGCTTCACCGTCTACCTCGTTGACCGCGCACGCCCCTCCGTCCCCGACGCTGTCTTCATCGCCCGCGCCGCCGTGCCGTGCAGGTCCCCCGCCGTCGTCCATGTGACCGCGACCTTGTCCCTGTGGAGCTCGTCGTCTCGCGACCTCGTCCCGACGCGCGCCGCCGCGGCCATGTAGTCCCCATCGTCGCCTCCTTCCTCCGCGCCCCGACCGTCTCCGCGTCGCCCCGTCTCCGCATCGCGCGGCCTCCGACCATCCTCGTTACCCTGACCGAAGAGCGCGCGCCTGCACCGGCCTTCTTCGACGAGCGCGCCGAGCCACTGGCCATGGACCTCCGCCGCGCCTTGTCGTCCCCTGCGCCATTACCCTGTCCTCGTCGTCGACTGTTGCCATCCTCGTCGGTCCCTGTCCGCGCTGTAGCCGGTCTCCGTCGTCGGTTCGCAGCCGGTTCGCGTGGCTGCGTCCTCGTGTTCAAGTCGCCGAGGCTGCTCTGGACTTCGCCGTGCACCTGTCGCCAACCGCGATCTGCTGTTGTGGTGAGGCACTAGAACCTCTTCCTTGTGCTCTTTTGTTCGATCTGTGCTGCGTACAGGTTAACGTGTAGATGTTTGAGTGTATCCTAGTGCGGTAGGTGTAAAACGTGTTCTCTGATTTGGAGTAGTTCCGCTTGGCTAGTTGTGTAGGTCTGTGTAGTGCTAGTTGGCTCAGGTTTCAGAGAGGGTTTGGTTACAGCAAGAGTATAAGTTAATCAGTTTCTTGGTTCGGTGATGGGCGTCAGGTTTAAGTGCATGGTTGGCTTTCAGTTCTGGGTAGTTTGTTTTGTGCAGAAAATTTCAGGTGGAGTCGTGGTCATCCTGTGCAGGTCGCTTGGTCTGACGGCAGGGTTCAGAAGTGTTAGGCAGAGTTTGCTGTTTTGGTGCTAGCAGGAGCGATCATGAGAAACAAGTGAATTCTTTCACTTAGAGTTGTTCTGTATGCTGATCTTCGGGAGTTCACAGATCCTTCGTTAGCGTTCCAAAAGTTTCCCGATTTGTTTCCTTAGATTTGTCTCGTCAAGTACGTCGTGTAGAACTTTCCAAGGAACTTTTCGAGTCCGTTTAGTCTCATAATTTAAATTTGAATTTAATTATTCAAATTTAAATTATCGCGTACCTAGTGTCTGATCCCTTTTTCGTGTCGTTCTCCGGTTGAAGAAGTTGTTGCTGAGGATTTGAAGATTGCTCTGCACGAGGACCTAGATCCCGGATGGGATCTCGACTCTCAAGGCAAGCCGCGCTCCTTGACCAACTTTGATACTAGTTTTTAAACTGTATGTTTTGTTTGAAACTCTAAATTGCATGCCAACTGTTTTAAAAGATGCTAGCAACATTCCTAAGCCGTGCCTATTTACTGTTCCACATATTATGAGCCCTAGGACTTCTTTAGTACTATTACTCTACTTTCATGCTTAGCCATGCTTAGATGCATTTATTTACTACTTCACACTTTATCACTATAAAAATGGAATTTGTGTTAAATGCTTTTGAATTGTGCTTCAAATGTGTGTGTTTTGCAAATAACTCTATACAAACTATTTAGCGAGGGCAGGTAGGAGTTTGAGGTGCTGGGGGACTCTTGGGAAGTCCCTGTTGGCGTACCTGTTGCGGGTACACTGGAGGCTTCGGCCATGGTGGCGAGGTTGTTGGTTGTTTGTTGTTGGTTGTTGGTTGTTCGATGTTGGAGTTGAGGTTGGAGAGATAGCCTGCCCCGGCAATTAAGGACCGAGTCCTTCGAGCCTTGTACGCTCAGTTGACAACCATGCACACCACATTACCCTATATGGGCAGTTGGCTTGACCTTGAAGCTTGCCGAGACTGGTTGTTTACCCGTGGGTTGACGGTGATGTGTTAGTGTGGTGTTGAGCTTTGACTCCCCATATGAGAGCGGGATACCCCACCCGATCAGTGGTAGGCCCTTCACAACTCCAGGACCTGGCAGTGTTGGCGACTGGGATCCCTATCCTAGAGGACGGGTAACACCAGTTGAAGCATGTGGACGGATCTTGTGTGTTCGTTGGGACTACGACGGTAGTTTTCGATGACGCTTCTCGTGGGTCCAGGTGCATAAACTCTGCAGAGTTACAGTCAATGCGCATTGGCACGTCCTTTTTGAAGGACAACCCCCTAAGTTGTGCTCCTTGTTGAGTAGTTTTGTTTCCTTCTCTCCTCTTCTATTTTAAAATGTTTTGGACTCTGGCCTTTGAGCTGTGGCCGGGTGTGGAGATTACACTGGCATTTAAAATAAACCCTCGTTCGGGATATCGGAGATCCCTGCGAGGCAAGATAATAAAACTCGACAAGTTTTGAAATAAAACTTTCTTGCATATTTGAAACAAAAATAAAATATTTTAAAACTGCAATTAGCACTTGAGCCAGCCTTTACCCTTGAAACCATTGCATGCATACATTATTGTTAGGTAGTTCGCGGTTTGCTGAGTATTTGCGTACTCACGGCTTTTCATGCCCATCTTTTTCAGTGGTCAACTAGAAGATCGTTCTCGACTGCTTTTCAGTCGTGGTTCAAGGTTCGCTCCTGCCCGCTTCGCTTGTTGTTTCCGCTGCTGTTCTAGCTCTTGGATTCTCAGTAGTCTCGCTCCACTTTGAGAAGTTCAGTAAGTATTATGGATGATCTCATTGATTTAAACTATCTTATCTTTGTTTACTCATTCTGTTATGGTTTCTTGATTGCTCACTTGTGATAAACGTGCTTGCCAATCACCTGGGATTGGCATAAGCACGTAAGATCGGGTCTTAACAAAAGGTACAAAATCCCGGTCGTTACAGGTTAAAAGTCTCAAAGATATAGACAAAAATATAGTGATATAGACAAAAAAACTATTTTTCCTTTCCGTTTTGGATGGTGTTTTCCTCCATGCTTGATGTAGAACTTGTGATTAAGAGCTGTCACTGATAAGAAATATTGTGTCATAGTTATGAAGTATCAGATCACTAAAGAATTAAAATGATATTAGAGATCAATACGCATCAAGGACTTCCAAGAAATCGTGTTCTGTACTTCTCTTATGATCAATGGAGTCAACTATCTAAGCCTTTCCATATTTTTGGATATATCATGAAAGAGATCCAATGATCAATAACAAAAGAAGAGGGTACAGAATAGAAAGACTTTTGCTCTCAGTGCGGGTCGCCAATTTAATAGCCTTCCAACGCTCTAAGGTCCTTGACTCGTATGGCAACACATATCCAATATCAGAAGTCGCAAGATATATATGGTCCATGCTGCCACTCTCATCTCACTTAGTTCGCTTTCATCATCGAGCACAAATTCAACTAAAAAGTACATTGTGCCTACAATTTGATTATTCTAGATTATGTTTATAATTCAGATGATATACATCAATAGCAACCTTCCATATATAAGAGGACAGGTGTCATAGTAGCCTCGTTTAAAGATAATGGCAGCAATACCAACACTATACTGTAACAGTGTCGATCGTTGACATCATCAAACCGACATTGCAATTCACACACCAATTTCACAAGATTCGCACAAGAATTTCACAGGATTTAGATGAAATTCACAGGAGAAACTTAGAAATCACAAATTTTACCTTTGTGTCAAAGAAGGTCTGACAACGTATCCATAAACTAAAAAATAATATGTATATACCTCAAAAATGTCATATACCATTTCGAAGCCACAAGCATTGAGAGGAACAATGGTGAGAAAGGATGCGACTTATAGTTTGCAGATTGCCGGAATGGGGGAGGGGAGGCGGCTTACAATTTGCAAATTGCCGGAATGGGGAAGGGGAGGCGGCTAACCGAGAAAGAATGGTTGAGGGTACTTACATTAGGGTTTTGGCCGGAGTGGGTGAGGGGGAGAGGAGACACCGGTAGCCCGAAGCTGTACATAGCAAGAAACGCGGTGGACGTCGAGGTCGGAGGTGAACGCGCAGCCAGAGGTCAGAGGAGGACGCACAGCCGTGACCGGTGCCGGAGCCAAGAAGGACGATCGAGGAGCCCCTGTCGGTGCCGGAGGAGCAGCGACGGGAGCGGCAGCGGCGGGTTTAGACTTTAGGGTTGGCGAAAATTTTTGGAAGCGAACGCTGCTCGCGTGGGAAATAAAAAGGCCACCAGGTTTAGAGTGGAGCGATGCGACAAGTCCCCGCTTATATAGTAAGATTAGCAATGTCAGGCAGCAGGACGTCACTACGACCAACACTACAAATGGTGGTAATAACTTTAACAATATTTTTAATTTTTTTCCCGAGATATATAATGATATTTGACCTACAATTTCATTTTAGTAAATTGCAGTGTGTGTGGAATCAAAAAAAATTTTGTTTGAATTTTTCTGAGTAGTTGACCAAAAATTTTACTTTTAATGGAACTATAGGTTACCAATCATTATGGCAATATACGTTATGAGTACAAAAAAATTGTTGAATGTATGTTAAAAGTGATTTCAAATTTAAAAAAAAATAAGTTATAAAATGAAATAGGAATGCTTATCATCTAGAAAACATTGTAAAAAATAATGGAACATTTGGAGCATAAAAAAAAATTGAAATAACTTAAGTTATGTTTGCTGAGTGACGTTGTAATTTCAGTCATGTCAGACCGACACTACAGAAGAAAAGGACCGACACTGTGAGATTGCTATGTCGGGTTGTGATGATGTCATACTGACCGACACTGTTAACAAGTTTAACAATTAATTTTTTTTTCTCGTCATATATAATGATATTTGATCTACAATTTGATTTTATAAATTTCATTCTATAAAGAACCTGAAAACTTTATGTTTGAATTTTTTTTAGTCTTTTCAAGAAAGCTTTAGTTTAAATGGGACTATAGGTTAGCAATCATATGGCACACTACACGTAATTAGTATAAGAAAATGGTGATGTAGGTGGAAAGTTATAACAAAATTTATATAAAAAAATACGTTCTAAAATAAAATAGGATTGCTTATCATCTAGAAAAACATTGTACAAAAAATGGAGCATTTTGTGCTTCAAAAATTGAAATGTTTTGTTATGTTTGCTGAGTGACGTTGTAATTTCGGTCACCACCGACAAACACTACAGAAGTAAAAGACCGACACTGTTGACATTGTAATGTCGTTTATTGGTGATGTCACCGCGACCGCCAGTACTAACTAAACCCTACTCAATCTCGGCTATATATATGAATCCCGCCCCCCTTGCTTCTCACCCGAGAGCCGCCGCTCGTCAGCTACCACATGCTCAGCCGCCTCTTCTCGTCTCGCCGCGCGTATGGTCCTTCTTTGGTTGTTACTTATGATGCCCAGTCGTGCATGTGTTGCCTGGTTTCCTGAGTGAGCATATACAAGTTCTATATTTGGATCGTCAGATGTGTTTGCAACATCATTTGTTTACCAGATCTGTTACTCCCATTTAAAGCAGGTTGTCAAGTCAAGTTTGGTGTTCTGTAATCTCAATCAAGAGGTTTGAAGAGCCCGAAACTTTGTTCAAAATCTGTTCAAAAGGTTTGACGGAGCCTGGAATGGCAGGGTCCGCGTGTACTCCTCCTCAACGGCGGTGAAGTCCTCGGAGGCCGGTGCCTGTGACTGGTCTGGCACTGCCTGCGCCTAGTGGGGAACGCAGACATCAAGTACAAGATGTAGGCTTGAAGACTAGAAATATAATGATGACAGTAGTGCAAGAGCGAGAGAAGATGCGGACGTTGTTGATGAATGTCTACATGGTCTTCACCTTGCGGTGGCCAACACAAGGTGAAGAGCATGCGGACGCTCATAACAACGTCCTCATCTTCTCTTGCTCTTGCATTACTGTCATCATGATATTTTTAGTCTTCAAGCCTACATCTTGTACTTGATGTCCGCATTTCTCCTCGGCGCGGGCCGAGCCAGACCAGTGACTGGCATCAGTCTCCAAGGACCTCGCCACCGTTGATAAGGAGGTACACGCAGCCCCCTGCAGTTCTCGGCTCCGTCAAACCTCTTGAGGACATGTACTATATTTGTAATGATTTTGTAAAATGTCACTACTATAATTTGTAATGATATTTCTAATTTGAATGATCTTGTCCATGTGTTCAGCGAAGATTTTGGGATATGTTAATTGGTAGTCTAGTGCAAATGTCGCTCAAAGATGACGTAAACATTCACAGACACTATTGCAAGTTGTAATATCGGTTTTTGATGACATCATACATGAACGACACTATTAGTTGTACACTGTAATGTTGGTTTATGCTGACGTCCTACTTGATCGACACTATTCCCTCAGACCCACTAGAAGGATCCAAGGGCTATAAAAGGGTTTAGGGTTTGCGCTCTTCGAAGCATCTTGTCTTCTACATCTCTTCGAACCATCTTTCATCTCCGTGCGCTCTTAGATGGTGGGCCAAAGAGTGCAGGAGCTAGAGAGGTAGCTTCAGGAGTCGGAGGCTCTGCAGGTGTCCCTCCGCTATGATCATGACGCTCTGCGGGGTCCATCTGGCTTCAAACTGACATGGCATCGGACATCTTCAATAAGGTGAAAGGTGCTGTGTAGAAGCTGAAGATGAGGAGTCTGCAACTCCCTTTACGCCAATGGGGATCTCCTGCCCACTTCCTCCATGCCATGGGTCCGCTGGAAGGGATGCTGAGTCGTCTCTCTGAGACGATAGAGTCGGAGCGCCAAGATCTAGCGCAAGCAGTTGCGGACCTCATACTATCTACGGTAAAGGTATTGCAGCCTAACTTCCCCTTTGACACCTTGTTCAACTGGCATCCCATCCCGACGCGGCGAGCAGGATGGAAGAGGTGGCCAACTCAGCTGTTAAAGAGGAGGAAGAGGAGGACTCGGACATGGAAGAGTAGTTATTATAAGTAGTACTAGTAGTAGTAGTAGTAGTATTAGAATTTTATAAATATTATATGTTCAAGTTATGTAAGTTTATAAATATTATTACTACTAGTTAGTAAAAGTTCTCGGTTTCTAGTTGTAATGTTGGTTTATGCTGACGTCATACATCACCGATACTATAGTGTATTGTAATGTCAATTTTACGCTGACACCACTATGTGACATAACTTTAGTCCCACCTCGACTATACTCGGTTTCTTCTTTTTAAAATATAATTACTACAAGTTAGTATTGTTCCAAGTTTATAAATATTATTACTACAAGTTACTAAAAGTTGTCCGTTTCTAGTTTTAATATCGGTTGCTGCTGACGACATACATGAAACAACACTATTGCTAGTTGTAATATCGGTTTCTGCTGACGTCATACTTATCCGACACTAGTAAACGATGTAACTTTAGTCCCACCTCGACTATACTTGGTAGTGTCGACCAAGCTTTGGATGTCTGTTTGTAGGTGAGGAATTGTGTAAGCTGTATGGCAAAGGTTCGTTATGGAGGTCACAACGAACCTAGTCATATCGTTGTACATTCTTCTTTTTAAAATATAATTACTACAGTTACTCTTCTTGCAAGTTTATAAATATTGTTACAAGTTGTAAAAGTTGTCGGTTTCTAGTTTTACTATCGGTTTCTAGACGTCATACATGACCGAGACTATTGCTAGTTGTAATATTGTTTTCTGCGGAAGTCATAGTTTTTTGACACTACTAAGTGACGTAACTTTAGTTCCACCTCGACTATACTTGGTGGTGTCGACCAACTTGTAAGCTCTTGCTGTCTGTTTGTTGGCGAGGAATTTTGTAAACTGTATGGCAAAGGTTCGTTCTGGAGGTTATGCATGCAGGCTGCATAACCTCCAGAACCAACCTCCTCATATCGTTGTACATTCTTCCTTTTTAAATATAATCCATTGTACTGTCATTTCTGTTGACGTCATTTTGGTCCGAAAGTATTGATTTATGTAATGTCGTCTCCCGCTTACGTCATACTGACCAACACTATTACTTGTACTTTAGTCCCACCTCGACTATTCGTAGAAGTGTCGACCGGTTTATAAGTCCTCGCTTTCTGACATTTCTCGAGAAAGCATGTAAACTGTATGTCGAGATCGGACATTGCAGTGGCCGTGCAATGTCCAATTTGGACATATTGTTGTATGTTCTTTCTTTTTTTATTATAGAAATTACTCTATATATATTACAATGTATAGAACATTAATTTGGAACGGAGGGAAAAATATTAGCCTTAATATCAAAAAACAAGAGGGCACATTTATAATATAATATTTAATAATTCGATTACAAAACTATGACAACTTTAATTACTTAGCTTGAACTAACTTCCCATCGCCATCATTCCGCATGTAGGGAACAAGTGATGAATAACTGAAGCTTGTTTCAAAGATATTTAACATTTCTGTATTCGCAAAAAAGGGCACCTCATCGAACTGGTTGTATTCTTCATCATCTGTGACATCAACCCCGATGATCCTTTATTTTCTAGGGATAACAATGTGCTTCTTCTTGTGTTGGAGCTCGAGAACATAAAACACTTGTGCGACACATTGTGAGAGTATCCATGAGTCGTCTTTGTGACCTTTGTTGTTTAGAGACAAAGGGGGAAGCCCATTTCATCCACCTCTACACCTTGTGAGTGCTTGACCCATTAGCACTTAAATACAGGGATCTGTAAAGTTGTTCCGTAGTTGAGTTCCCAAATTTCATCAATGTATCCATAATATGTGTTCTTGTTTCCCTCACTGTCTTCGGCATCTACTCTGACAACACTGTTTTGGTGCTGGCTCTTGTCGCCCTTTGCCTTGGTATAAAATGTGAACCCATTGATATCATATGCCTGCCATGATGTAACTAACATTAAGGGACCATCAGCCAATAAATGCATCATTTGTTCATCTTTTGTTGTACCAATCGAGAGGTTTTGGTTCTGCAACCATGACTTGAAACATCTTTTGTGCTCTTTCATGATACAATCCTCTGTGGAATGTTCATTTTTTTCATGAAGCTGTTGCAAGTGTTGTTGGATGTATGGCGCTGCAATATATAATTGATGAAGGATGCTATAATGTGCATCTCGGACTCTTACAAAACTCTGATCGTTGAATGTTTTCTTTCCTTTTGTTCCTTTTCCTAGGAGCCTCCCCTCGTGTCGTGACACCGGCACACCTATTGGTTTTCCATCTTTCATGTAATCGTTGTTGCACTCAATAACCTCCTCAGTTACACAACCCTCTATCATGGAACCCTCAGGGTGAGCACGATTGTGCACATAGCCCTTCATAATAGACATATAACGCTCGTACAGATATATGTGATGCAAATAAACAGGGCCGAGGACAAAAATTTGATCTGCTATGTGAATCATATAGTGCTCCATCATATCGAAGAAAGATAGTGGGAAGCACATCTCAAGTTGGCACATAGTCTCCCTCATCTATTTGTGTGTCTTCTCCAACTCTGTAATGTCGATTACCTTCTTGGATATAGCATTGAAGAAGTGGCACATTCGTATGACGACCATCTTTATGTATGGTTGTTTGACAACTCTGATTCCAATAGCGAGAAAAAGGGTGAGCATGGTATGGCAATCATGTGTGTTGTACCCAGTCATCTTCAGCTCGGACATTGAAACAAGATTCTTTACATTCGATGAGAAGCCTATGGGGACTCTAACACCACATAGACACTTGCATATTGATTTTTTCTCATCAAGTGTGAGGATAAAGCTAGCGGGTGGAAGGTAATACTTTCCATTTGGTCTAATCTGAGGATGAAGTTCTGACCTTGTTCCCATTTTTTCTAGGTCCCTACGTGCTCTAAGTCCATCCTTTGTCTTGCCTGGGATATCCAATAAGGTACCAATCATGCTTTCAAAAAACACCCTTTGCAACATGCATAGTATCTATGGCATGGCCAATCTCCAACTCTTTCCAGTATGATAAATATCGATAAAGTATCGATTGTTTTTTAAACAGTACATCTCCTTGAGCCTTATCATTTTTCTTCCTTTTTTTCCTTTCACTGCCTTACCGAAAACGGTCTGGATATTTCTGACCAATTCAAACACAAATTTACCATCACGATTGATCGGTGCCAAATCTTTCTCCTGTGTACCATCAAATTGATCCTTCATTGCACGATACTTGTGCTTTTTTGGTAAGAATCGTCGGTGCCGCACGTAGATCAACTTATATGAGAAAGGAAAGTACATTGATGATGTTTGGTCCAGACATACTACACATCCTGTCTTCCCTTTAACCTGTCCAATTAGTGTCAAGCGTGCGGGATTGTCATTGATGGTAACAAAAATCATGGCATACAGTGTGAAGCTCTCTTGTTTGTAAGCATCCCAAGCACAGACCCCATCTTCCCATAACTTTTTCATATCCTCCATTAAAGGTTCTAAAAAGACATCAATATCATTGCCAGCTTGTTTAGGACCAGAAATAAGGATAGCTAACATAAGAAACTTTCTCTTGTGACACAGCCACGAAGGTATGTTGTATAGGCTTATAATCACTGGCCAAGTACTATGTGGGTTTGTCATCTCACCAAAGGGATTCATTCCATCAGTACTTAAACCTAGTCTTAAGTTTCTTGGATCTCTAGCAAATTCAGAATGGTTAACGTCAATGGTTTTCCATTGACGAGCATTGGCCGGGTGCCGAAGCTTCTCGTGCTTTTTGCGCCCATCAGAGGCCGCATGATAGATCATGAGTTCAGCGTCTCTAGGGTTGGAGAATAGTCGCTTCAATTGATCTATTACTGCCAAGTACCACATCACAAGTGCTGGAACTTTTCTCTTATCCACCTATTGGTCACCCAGACTTCTACCAATGCTTTTGTTCATCTTCCTTCTTTTCTTTCCGTTTTGCTAATCCACAGAACCTGAATCGTCACTTTGATCATCCCTTTTGTACAGAATGACATTGCAAACTTGACATCTCATGTCGTTTGCGTACTCTTTGCAGTACAATATGTAATGGTTCAGACAAGCATGTATTTTTTGTATGCCTAGTGTTAATGGTGACAACAATTTCTTTGCAAGGTACATGGTAGTTGGCAAATTGTTCAGTTTCGGCAATAATTTGGCTAAGAGCTCTAGCAATTCATTGAAGCTGGTGTCTGACCACCCATACTTGGCCTTTAGTGTGTGAAGATCAAGCATCATTTGTAATATCGTGCATTTCTTATCACACCCGTTTGATTCAGCGTATAGAAGGTCTTTCGAGGCCTTCTCCAAAATCTGTAAGTTATCTAAGCCTCTCATTTTGTTCTCCATGATTTCCTCGCGCCCAATGCGGCGCAACAGTTCCTCGACATCAAAGCCTTCAATATCGTGACTTTCATGAAACACATCACAATCGTCGTTGTTTCTTTCATCCCTCTGTTCTGTGTTGTTTCCGCTCTTTGATGTTGCCTTCACCTCTTACCCTCTCTTTGTTGTATCTAATCCCAACTTCTTGTTCTCCAGTGCTTGGTGTATTCGCATTTGTCTCTCCATGTTTGGTCCATATTGAGTAGTTTTCAATGAAACCATTTTCCAACAAGTGCTTACGGATTGTTTCGGGCGTGTCAAATATTACAACATTCTTTCACTTTTTACATGGGCACCAAAATCTATTTGTTTTCATATGTACATTTCTGGTCTTAGCGGCTTCGACAAATGAAGTGACATTTTTTAAATATAGAAATAGATTTTCGCCAGCGCCATTGTACGTCCAAGATCTGTCTTCCATCTTCACAAATCACTAATATAAAAAGAAATAGAGTGAAAACATTATATATGGAGGTTATAAAATTAACTAGATATACAATTAATTTTTCACTCTCTCCCCTGCCCCCACCCGCACCATAATGTAGGTCTTATTATATATGTAAACTAGAGATCTAGCTAATTAACTATGTACTAATACTCTTAGAGATCAATAAAATTAGTTGGGATCTACAAAACCCGCCCTAAATCTATGGCTGTACACACTAGGTTTACTTCAAACCCCTCTCATGATATCCCGCCCTAAACCTACATTAAAACCACGTCATAAGACCATAAAACTTTCAAACATGACATGGAGTGACCTCCTAGAGCAATATCCTTTGATTAAAAACGGAATGAAAACCGTCCCCCCTTGTATTCCAACTTTCCTGGCCACCGTACAAACACACTCTTCAAAACAGAATCGAACTGAGTGCCCTGACGGGAGGAAGGGGACAACTATTTATACACGAAATAGCAGTGTCAGACATATTGAGATCATCATAAATGACACAATATAGGCGATAGCAGTGTCGTCTCAACTACGATACTAAAAACCGACATTGCTAACTCACACTAGTTTCGGTTTCTCTTGACGTCAGGCTGACGAACAATGAAATATTCATTACCAGTGTCGGTTTCGGCTAGATCATGTTTGTCCGACACTGTAGTGTTTCTTTCTAGTGTCCAATGTCGATGGAGTAAGCAATGACCGACACTGATGTCCTGTTCTGTACTATCGGTTGCTCGTGACGTCTACTGGTAACGACACTTTTGTATAATGTGATAAATTAGTGTCGTTCTGTAGGAAGATGTCACTCGCGTCCGACACTGCTGGTGTCAGTGTCGGGTCGTAACGTTGGGGGGCCATCGGGACTTGTTGGTGTCGGCTGTTACGTTCGGCCGACATTGTTATAATTTTTTGAGTGACACCGTAGGCTCGTTTTGTAGTAGTGTCAACGAGGATTAGGGGAATGGGCCTACCTTCCGAGACCTAGTGAAAAAATTACTGAGCATTCTCTATCTCACTCTCTTTACTTACCGCATTTACTACCGTTGAGTAGTGTGATAGGTTGTTCTTTGATTCCTCTAGGTGGCTATCGTGCTAGTGCTTATTTGTTGTTATTATCTTTCCACTAGCATTGGTAGGGGTCTTAGCCTGCTAGAATTGCATAGGTTTTGCTTTCATTGCCGTCGAGTCTTATAGTTTTAGTTCGTAGCAAAATTAGTACTATAACTCCATCGATTCAACCCCCTCTTCTCGGTGTCCTCGATCCTTACACTTGGCCACCCGGTGGCCGCACGTGCCTTGGCAAGATAATTGTTTTGCACTCCACGCCCCTGAATAGATGGTGAAAGATGAACTTGCTAGAGCACATAGAGAGCCAAAATAAAGTGAAAATCAGATCGTGCAAAATGAGATCAAACTAAAAGCCCTGGTTCTGCTAGCTACACATGCTGATCTTGATAAGATGGATGATACTAGTGTTCCTTGCTATGCTCCTATGCACTCATGTGCTATTTTCACTTGATGACGCACTATCAAGTTGTGCCACCTGCTATCACTAAGCTTTTGCAAGATTTCTCCATTTCTAGGAGAGTATCATTGCATGACCACGCACCATATTGCACCAACCTAGAGGAGACAAAAGAAGTTCAACGGCAGGTACAAGAATTGCTTGATAAAGGATAAATTTGCGAGTCTCTTAGATCTTGTGCGAATCCTATTTTGCTAGTGCCAAAGAAAGATGGCTCATGGCTCATATGTATCGACTATCATGCCATTAATAACCTAACAACTAGCCATTGTCACCCTATACCAAGGTTGGATGATATGCTTGACGAGCTAAGTGGCGTTGTTCTATTCTCTAAGGTTGATTTGCGTAGTTGGTATCATCATATTCGCATGAAGTTGGAGGATAAATGGAGGTCTTTAAAATAAAATTTGGTTTATATGAATGGTTGGTCATGCCTTTTGAATAAACCATTGCTCCCATCACTTCCATGAGATTAATGAAATATAGTTTTGTAGGATTTCATAGACAAATTTGTGGTTGTTTATTTTGATGATATGCTGATCTACAGCAAGTATTTGGAGGAACATTTGGATAAGTGTAGTTTTTGATGCTTTGCATACTGCACGTCTTTTTGGGAACTTAGATAAGTGTAGTTTTTGCACAGACCGTGTGTCTTTTCTTAGCTATGTTGTTACAGAATAAGGAATCCAAGTAGACAGCGCCAAGATCGAAGCAATAAAAGATGGCCAACCCCAACCACGATGATGCAGGTTCAGGGCTTTCTTGGACTTGTTAGATTCTATCGCCGCTTTGTTGGTGATTTCAGCACCATCGCTGCTCCGCTGAATGAACTCATGAAAAAGGGTGTCCCCTTCTCCTCGAACACAAGATGAGTCTTCAAGATTTTGAAAGATAAGTTGCCATGCACCCTTACTTGAGCTACTTGATTTCGCCAAGAACTAGAATGTGACGCTAGTGGAATTGGGTTAGGGGGCAATGTTGCTGTAAGAAGGTGAACTGGTAGCATATTTTAGTGAGAAACTAAGTGATGCTAGTCTAAACTATTCCACTTATACGACAAAGAACTTTTTACGCTAGTTAGAACTCTTCGAACATGGCAGCATTACTTGTGAACTACAGAATTCATTATTCATTCTCATCATGAATATATTAAATTGCATTAGGAACCAGTGAAATCTGAATCGTTGGCATGCTAAATGGGTGCAATCCATTAGGTCCTTTTCTTATGTCATCAAACACAAGAAATGAAAAGAAATTGTGATTCTGATGCTATTTCGTCAATACACTATGCTCTCACAACTTGATTTCAAAGTTTTTGTGCTGCAACCAGTGAAGGAGCAGTTTGTTCATGATCCTAATTTCAAGGACATCATTCTGAATTGCAAATATGGTAGAACATAAGGAAAATTACTTTATAGATGATCGATCCTTTTTCCATGCCAACAAGCTGTGCATTCCAGCTAGTTTGATTTGTCTCTTGTGGTTAAAAGTAGCGCATGGAGGTGGACTCATGAGACATTTTGGCCTTAAGTAGATGGAGGACATCCATGCAAATCATTTCTTTTGGCCCAAGACGCAATGTGATATGGAGAGATTTATCACATTCTGCATGGCATGTCAAAAAGCTAGGTCACGACTCAACCCCCACGATTTGTACATGCCTTTTCTGTCCCTACTATTCCTTAGGAGGATGTTTCAATCGATTTTATTTTAGTATTGTATAGAACCAAGAATGAAAGTGATAGCTTCTCTGTAGTTGTTGACAGATTTTTCTAAAATGGCTCACTTCATACCCTGCCACAAGAGTGATGATGCAACTAATATTGCTGATTTGTTCTTTCGCGAAGTTGTTCTCTTACATAGGGTGCCAAACACAATAGTTTTAGATCGCGATGCAAAATTTCTTCGTCACTTTTGGACAACATTATGGCACAAATTAGGGATCGAGTTACTTTTCAGCGCTACTTGTCGTCCCAAACTGATGGTCAAACTAAGGTCGTTAATAGAACTTTATCTACCATGCTTAGTGCTATTCTAAAAATGAATCTAATCATTGGGAAGACTATTTGTCTCGTTGAGTTTGCTTACCATTGTTCTATACAATCAGCTACAAAGATGTGTCCTTTCCTGATTGTTTATGGTTTCATTCCTCCAGGCACCAATTGATTAAGTATTGGTTCCACCCTCCAATAAAGTTAATTTTGATGCTAAGGAATATGCTCACTTAATGCTGAAATTACATAAGCAAACAAACCAGAACATTGCACACACAAATACAACAAATCAGGTTATTGCTAGTAGAGGTAGGAAGCTTACTACTTTGGAACCTGGTGATTGGGTTTGGGTACACTTGAGAAAAGATCGTTTCCCTAATTTGAAGTCTAAATTGATGCCTCGTCCTGACAGCCCATTTATAATATTGCACAAAATTAATGATAATGCTTATAAACTTGACTTGCTTGAAAAATATGATGTTTCTTCTAGTTTCAATGTGGCAGATTAATCACTTGAGGCCGTGCATGTGAAATCAATTACGTGATCCTGTCAAGTAATGAAGCCAGCGCATGGAAGGGGAGCCAATTTAAAGGTGTAGTGCCACCAATTTTTGGGCTGGACCCATGTAATGTTTTGGAAAGGTTAAGAGGAGATTGCGGCCTGCCTTATCCCATTATTTATGAAAGGATTGAGGAGATGTCGTCCTGCCTACCAGCAAGGACAAAATTCCCTCCTCCCTCGCCTATTTAAGCATGGCCCAGCCACTCTTTGTGACTCGAATTTTCTTTTGTTTTAGTTTAGCCATCCTGCAAATTTTGCTCTTCAATTGTGTCTAATGACCACCTGTTAAGACTAATTGTGAACCTCCTATTTGAGTGATTTCAGTTTGTCATATCTTATTCTTACTTATTATTCGATTGCTTGTATGAATCAAACTTCATGTTCAGGTTGATATTGCTATTCCTGTGAGGTCAGTAACTATTCAGAGTTGGTTTTGTGATTGCTATGACGCACACAACCTATTTGTTTGTAGTCAGATCGTGTGTCACCTCCACCAAATTGAGGGTTATCGCCACACCGAAGGATGGGGCACTCCAGTCCCATTAGTGGACACAAATAACATGTTTGAGCAATTCAACTATAATTAATGAACTTTTTAAGTTGAGGTGCAACCAAAATGGGACACTTATAAAGCACTTTTCTCATCTGCTTCTCTGATGACTAGGGAGAGAGAGAGAGAGAGAGGAGTTGCTCCACAAGTGCTGATAAAAAGAAATATGCATTTCTCATGTGTTAGACATTACCTTATTTCTGCCAACACGAGTTCCTAAAAACCTTCCTCTAGAGGGGACAACATGAGCCAACACCTTGAAGCACAACAAACTCTAGCCAGCATCACAGAAAACAATTTATATCTTCCTCTGCAAATCAGTTTGAGCTTTAGTATATCCTAATTATGGCTCATCAAACATCAGTTTCACCTGTTTCTCAAGTTTCATTACACTAAGACCATACTGAAATATAATCAGCACGGTTAATATAATCCGGATGACACACAATAGCAGAATGATATATTAGAAGCTGGCAGAACTGGTTCAAAATATATATTCCCTCCAGTACAAAAATAAATTAAACAAGTTATCCTAGCATCAAAAATAAGATCCTAAAATAGCAAGGTGCACATCTGACAAAATAAGGGCAATGTTAAGTCCACAAGTTACCTTAGTGCGTCAACATCTATCACAGTCTATTCTCTTAATTATATTTCTCTCACTTATATTATAAGCCAGGACCAGGAAGATGGACAATGTCAGACGCATAAAGCCTCATATTCATGGGAAGACTGTGGCCATGACAAAAAAAAAATCAGAACTACATCATATGCAAATTGTATTGATCCAAATTCATTTGAATTGTATTCACCGATAGTTGAATGAAATATTCTTGTTTATATGAGTTAAATGTATAAGCTCAATATGTAGTGATACTTCATCATAAAAAAGGAGATAAAGTGAATAAATAATATAAAAAATAGAAGGACACATTCCAGCACACCCACGCTATCTCCGTCTTCCTGCTCCGCGATGTCTTCTAGGTGAGATGTTAAAACACACGGGCAAGAGATGGTGGCGATGTCAATGGTAGGTGGAGAAATGGGGCAAGGATGCGGTCGAGTGTTTTGTGGGCGACATAGTGCATCGGCTCCTCGCTCTAGAGGTCACCAAAGTTTCAAGATCTGCCATGCGCTCGACATATCGAGGTGGATGAGGAATGAGAGAAACGTACGCTTTAAACTAATTGGTAATTGGACCTATATCATCAGTAATAAACAAAAATTCGCTCTGCAGGATTCACAAGTCACGGAGATAGAATATCACATATGCTTGTTGCTACATTGTCATACTATAGTGAAATGTCACTACAAGAAATGTAACCTTCTGTGACAATTTCTTATTGTCATAGAACTTAAGAAAATCGTCATTATTCAAATTCTGTGACGCAGCGATGACGAAAATCAGTTTGTCACCTATCATGCGTCTCTATCCATGTTCTATGACGAATCAAAAAGATTCGTCACTAAATTTGTGACATCCTGCATTTTGTCACTAAATTATGACATTTGTTTTTTGTCACTAATTTATTAAGAAAATGTCACAACTTACTGCATGGGAAATGCCACGTAGGATCAAAATTGTCACAAAATTTTCAGATTGAGTGACATGGAAGTGACGTAGAAGTGACGTGTAAGTGACGTGGCACATCTGTTTTTTGGGCTATGCAGTTGGGCCTAGCCCTTTTACGTGACTGGGCCAAATTAACCGAATTTAGACAATTCTGATTGGGCTTTTTTTAAAGCAGATCTGTAATCAGCCCAATTCTTTGTTTCATAAGAATTTTGTGTTGGGCTGGCCCAACTTGAATAGCAATTTGACAAATTAAATAGCACACCGTACAAAAATCAAAATAATCCATGACATACATCAATATATAATCAAATTCATCCAAATAACAATAATATCTCATTAACATTTTCGAAATAGATGTCCAAATCCGACAATACGGAGTTCCTCATATATAGAGCTGACTTCATCTCATATAGAGTTGCATAACTAAACAATTCTGTTACATTAAAACCACACATGTAATACTGATTCGGCAGCCATCAAAATACATGAAGTGTGTTCAATTCTGCTTCTTTGGGCTATTTTGCTACTGCTGGCTGCAGCCCAAAGAAGCTAAGCGAACACACCTAACAGCCACTGGACAGAAAGTGATCCATCAAGCCCATTCCAACAAAATGCAATAGACACGAAGCGATCCATCAATCACCTTCCAACAAAATGCAATCCTCCAATCACCAACAAAATCGAACAAGGTTAGAGAAACCTAAACCTTACCAAGGTTGATCAAACTACAGAGAAGCATAGCTTGCTCCTCTTGTGCCTTTTGTAGACTTTCAATTCGTGCTTCGGAGTTCTTCGCATCCTCCTTCAAGTTGAGTAGCTGAACCTCTTGAGCTTCAAGTTTGCCCTTGAGAGCTGTTGACTCCAACATTTTTGCATCAAGCTCTAACTCTAGCTCATGCACACGTGTCGCAACAGCAGCTTTGCCCCCAATCTTTGGAGCTGAACTCACAATGCCAGAAGTTTTAAGGAACTTCGATCTTGGTAAGACTTGACAAATAACTTCAGTTGCAGATTTTGGTTCTTGGCCTTCTTATGTAGGTTCAGCCATATTTGCTTCCATTTCATCCTACAAACACATAAAATTCACAAATTGCACTGAATATTGTCACTATAGTGTGCAAATGACATTGTGAGATTGTACAGTAATAAAGATCATATACTTACAATTGCTTTCTTGATAGGTTCACTAAATCCAGTCTTGCTGCTGCAGTGGCACTCCTTGAACAGATCAATTGATGATGGCTCCATGTCTTTATATTTATCTTGCTTCTATGGAAGCAAACAAAAGAAGAACATAATTTAGCTTTAAACTTAAATGTTAGATCGAAAAGCATACAAATCAAACACTTCAACTTACCACAGCATGGCAATGCGCAATAAAGCAGCGGGAGCCTGTCTTCTGTTGAAAGACAACTTTCTCCTCGTTTTCTCTATTTTTCATACATTTGTCCTAGACAAAACAGAAAATATATAAATAACTAGATACTACATATAGATTGAAACCAGATAAAAAGTAATAAGGAACTAAAGCCCTATTTCAGTTACTAAAAACAGTGATGCAACAAAAAATCAAGATGGGACTCAATATGAAACTAAGGCAGTATTTTAGCTACTAGGAAACTAAACTAGCAACTACAAACAGTATTTCAGCTACTAGGAACAATGGACTAGCAATGACAAACAGTATTTCAGCAACTACAAACAGTATTTTAGCTGCTAGGAACAATGGACCAGCAACGACAAATAGTATTTCAGCAACTACAAACAGTATTTCAGCTGCTAGGAACAATGGACCAGCAACGACAAATAGTATTTCAGCAACTACAAACAGCATTTCAGCTGCTAGGAACAATGGACCAGCAACAACAAATAGTATTTCGGCAACTACAAACAGTATTTCAGCTGCTAGGAACAATGGACCAGCAACTACAAACAGTATTTCAGTTGCAAACAATGCAGTAAGCACACAACATAGGGAACAGAAAATTTCTTACAGCCATGAAACTGCATACGATAATATTGAACAACATCTAAGTCCATACCTTATGCTTAGCACTTGACCACATTTCCTTCTTCATCAGTCATGGTCGCCGATGGTGTTGTTGTTCTCACTTCATTTGCAAGTATACCATCAAAATAACGCTTCTTGAGCCTGTATCGCATCTGTCATTGCCCACCCTTGAGCAAATCAGTGCATGCATGTATGACAGCCTTGTTGTCGAGGTCGATATCAAAATGAACCTAGTTAAAAGAAACAATATTAATGGAGGCTTGAAAGCATATAATCAACATACTAGACAACAATAAACTAAATGAATTGAATCTACTAGGAACCGACTTACCGCTACTTTGCCCATGTAGTTCTTGAGGTGAGCTTGATTTTCTTCCTTCTTGTAGTGCTTCCAATGCGGAAGAATTGGGACATGCTGTCTCAGAATTATTCCATCCTCGGATGCAAGCTTTGCAGCTTGGATGGGCGCCTCCGGCCTTTTCTTTCCTTCGGTGATGTGTACTGGGATCTTGGCATTTAAATATCTAGTAATTCTCTCCAATTCTTTGCCCGTACTTCTGCCCCGATTCCAGCGACTTACCATGCCATTTTCTTGTGCTGGAAATAAAAAGTGAAATTAGTAATTTAGGTTATGGAAACTATGATAATTGCAGCTGTTTAGAACAAAGGAGAAACTTGCCTTCATTGACTATCTCAATCTGGTCGCAAGGTTGGACAGTACAATCTTCAGAATCTATAGTTTGATAGTCCTGCTCTTCATTAGTTTGACAGTCCTGCACTTTATTAGTTGATTCTAAATCTTTTGTCCGCTGCCTTGTTTTCATTGGTTGTTCAAACTTGTTCCTCGACTGCCATCACTCTCTTCCTCTTTGTTGCCATTCCATTAACAATTGAAGATAATGCAGTCACACCAAGCCTATGCAATACCTGGTTGTTCCTCAACACTGTTTGTGCCCTCTCTTTTTCATATTCAGTTAGTGGTGCTTCTGTACCTGCAAAGAAGATACTATTTGTAAGCTTCAATGCTTAAAAACTGATTATATATGAAATATTAAAAATAACTAAGATGGCTCTTCAATGTTATATAAACTGAATGCAGTAAGATACGGTGATTGAAATCTCATGCTATCATATTATCAAATCACATTTAACCTGAAATGAAACAAGACTTGACTATGAATGAACAAAACTGATATATTTGCCATACAAAACTTACATGCTTTTTCTGCCATACAAAACTGATCATTTATCTCACGTGATCTTTCAGACATATCAATTTCGTAGGTAGCAAAACTGCTACTTTATCTCACAAAAATTTGAACCTACTGAAGAAAAACTGACCTTTTGGTTGCCTTTTGGTTTGCCTTTTGGTTGATGTCATCTTCCGGCCAGGACCCATATTGAATGCCGCTAGGGGATAGTGGATTTCGTGATGGCAGTGAAGAAATGAGGCGGCGGTGTCCTGGTGATGGTGGTGCGGCGGTGTCCTGGTGATGCTGATGATGGTGGGTGCGTGAGGCGGCATCCTGGAGAAGGTGGTGGATCTGGTGGGGCGGCAGTGTCGGTGCTCATGTTGGGCGGCGTCTGGTGGCGGCGGGATGAGGTGGGGCAGCGGTGGACATGGGGCGGCAGCGGTGGACGTGGGGCGGCGGTGCCGTGGCAGTCTTGTCGGGTGAGGCGGCACCGGCTGTGGACGTGGGCCGGATGGGGACGCGCACCTTCCCCGCCCCTATCCGGCCACCGACAGTCAACAGCGCACCACCCTCTCCTACCTAACGCCGGTGGCGCACCTACCCCACCCCCATCTGGCCACCGACCGGTGACAGGCTACAGCGCAGCACCCTCTCCTCCGCAACGGCTAACGGCGCAGCACCCTCTCCCTTCCTGACGGCTGGCTGCTGCGTGGGAGTTCAGAATGGTTCAACTTCAGTGTGCAAGGTTGTGGTTCAACTTCAGTGTTCAAATTCTGTGATGTGGTTGAACTTTAGAGGAATCAAGAAATAATAGGAATTGTGATGTAAGGAGTACAGAATGCTTGATTTCACAGTTCTATAGATTGTAAAGAGTTCAGAATGGTTGATTTCGCAGTTGGTTGTAACGAGATCTTGCATAACACTGAAGTTGATTGTAAGGAGTTCAGAATTGTTTTCCTGTGACTTCAGTTTGTATGACAGATCAAGAATGTAATGACAAATTGATGTAACGAGATCTTGCTTCTATGAATTCAATTTTCCTGAATAAACAGATCAAGCATGTAATTAGTTCACCTCTATGGATGAGTTTCAGTTCAGTGAAAATGATAAATTGATGCATGACAAGTGAATTAATTAAACAAGGTTCAACATGTACACTGTTTTACAGTAAAAGGAATTAACCATTGAAAATATAACTGAATAATACAATGGCACAGAAGGAACCATACTACAAGAAATTCAGCCTTCTGTGAGAATGAAACACACAAGTTCAAATATAAATCAAGTCAAACATCTATATTAAAAGAACTACTCGCTATCACTTTCTTCATTGTTGCTGATTTCAGGGCCATCATTCTCACCAAAATATTGCCGTGCAGTGTCATCGTCTTCGCTGGACTCATATGTTTGCACTTCCCTATCCCTGCGGACCTCATCAACAACACTTGCATCAACATTAAAACAGTTAGGATCATCTTCAACCTCAGTTTCTAAAGTTCCTTCATTAATTTGCACATGAGGACCAACACAGTGATCATCTTGGTAGGACAACTCTGTACCATTGGGTCGACTTTCATCATCTTCGTTTTCAGCCACATTCCATAAGTGCCTATGGGCAAATTTTTGAACTATGCTCCACCTTTCAGTACCATTCTTAGTGTCTTTCAGGTAAAAAAAAAACCTTTGTGGACTGTGTTGCAAGAACAGAAGGATCATCCTTGTACCAAAAAGAAGCATGGTTGATGCTTCTTAGAAGGCCATCATCTTTAATTCTACCCTTTTTGCTATCCGTATCAAACCAATCACACCGAAATAGAACCACTGTCCTATGCTCCATCAAATCTGAGTTATACTGCAACTAAATAATATCTTTCAGACAACCAAAAAAATCAATATATTCTCCATTATGCGTACCCTCAGCCATGACACCACTGTTTTGAGTTCTTCAATTTTTCTCACGGTTGACAATGTGGTACCGAACACCATTAACAATACAAGCTGAAAATAATCGAACTCGAAGATCTGGTTCACATGAAAGTGCATATGGAGATCATAACTGATATCTTCTCCCATACATATGTAACGTGATCGTGCAAGCTGTACAAGTATATATTAAACATGATGTTTTCATATAATTCTTGAACTTGAAGTATCAATATTTTACATGATGGAAAACTCACATGCTTCTTAAACCAGGAAGAGAACTGCTTCTCAAGGGCTTTTTCAATATCAGGAGTCCCTTCTTTCTCCAGCTCCTTCCTACATTTCCTAATCCATAAATAGTTAATAAATATCATAGTAAAGAGCTAATATTTTTTTAAAAAAATGAAAGTGTATGAAGTAGACATACTCTATGTATGGCTCAACCTCCAGACAATTATTTAAGACATACCAAACCATTTTGTCATAATCATGTTCAAGATATGTAATCCTTGAAGCTCCAATTAAATCAACCCCATGTTGAAAAATAGATAGGTCACATTTCCGCAAATCAACAAATTCTCTATTTCTGCCCTCTCGATTATGCTGTGTGTCCACATCATCAAAATACCTCGAGCAATAAGTCATGCATTCATTAGCAACATACGCTTCCACAATAGATCCTTCAGGTCTTGCCCTGTTCCTCACAAAACGTTCCAATGTACACAACATTCTTTCTACTGGATACATCCATCCATATTGTACTGGGCCTCTCGTAATTGCCTGTTCAGGTAAGTGAATCGCCAAGTGCAAGCACACATCAAAACTTAGAGTTTTATCACATAATTGTTGAAAAAAGTTACCTAATTCGGCAATTGCTTCATATATGTCCTTATGAATGATTCCTCGAATAGAAGCAGCTAAGGTCCTCTGGAGTAGGATATGACAGTCATGAGTTTTTAATCCTTGGAGGTTACATCCATCAACAGATACATGCGTTCCTATGTTGGAAGCATAGCCATATGGAAACCTCACACTCCTTAGATAATCACAAAATGCAATCTTTTGCAGTTTATTCATTGTATAAGGGGCATGTGGAACACTGTATGAATCTCCATCACGCTGTAAGTGTGTAAATGTTTTCTTATGCCCATGTCCTCCAAATCAAGCCTTGCACTCCAAATCAAGCCTTCCACTAATAGTGTCCTTTGACTTCCCATGAATGCCAAGAAAAGTACCAAGAATGTAGTCACATATATTTTTTTTCTATGTGCATCACATCAAGATTATGATGCAACTTTAAACTTGTCCAATATGGCAAATCAAACAAGCATGACCTTCGCTTCCAACATTGTGCATCTGCTTCCCACTTTCTTTTTTTGCTTTCAGTATGCTTACTAGGTCTCACATCCTTGACCCTCTCTAGCTGCTCCATCAACTCATCTACACTAAATTCCTTCGGTTTGTCACGTTTCTCAATTTGACCATCAAAACATTTCATTCTCCTCCATGGATGGTCCCTTGAAAGGAAACGGCGATGTCCAATGTAACATACTTTATTCCTTATCCTTTTCGTGCAAGGATCTTTATCACAATGCACACAAGCATAATAACTTTTTGTGACTCTACCTGATAGCACACTCAAAGCCGGATAATCACAAAAGCACCATAGAACTGCAGCATGTACATCAAACATAGTTCCAGTAAAAGCGTCAAAAGTACGAACACCTTCCCAAAGCTGTAATAACTTTTCTATGAGTGGCTCTAAAAAGACATCAAAATCTTTTCCAGGGCATTGGTTGGGACCAGGAATGAGTAGGGTCATCATGAAATTAAATTGTTCCATACATTCCCATGGAGCAAAGTTGTAAGGAATAACAAATACTGGCCACATGCTATACGAAGAGCTCATGTTCCCAAATGGATTGAAACCATCTGTAGCAAGTCGAAGTCTGATGTTCCTTGGATTTTCTGTAAACCACTCATATTTTCTATCAAAGTCTTTCCATGCCTCCCCATCAGCAGGATGGCTAAGTTATTATCCACTGGATGCCTCTTCAGTTTGTGCCATTGTGCACTCTTAGCTATATTTTTTTTATCCAAACATTCTCTTCAGCCTTGGAATCAATGGAAAATGTCGCAATACCTTATGAGGGATCTCCTTCCTTCCATCTGAATCTTTCCATCTAGATGCACCACATACTGGACAATCAGCAAGTTCTGCATAGTCCATCCTAAATAAAACACAATTATTTGGACACACATGAATTGAATCATATTCAAGTCCCAATGCGCGAATAACTCTCTTTGCCTCATCATAGGATGCAGGTAGGGAACAATTAGGGAATGATGATGACAGCAACTTCAGTATTGCTGTGAATCCAACATTACTGAACCGATAAAATGATTTTATATGAAGTAGTTTCACCACAAAAGAAAATCTTGTACAAGGTGCACTAGGGTAAAATTGCTTCTTCATCTCATATAATACAGCTGCAAACATGGATTGCTCTTCATCTTCTTTCTCAGCTGTGTACAATTCCTCTAACATCTCAGGAATTCTATCATCATCGTCTTCGTCATCCTCATCCAATCCAATATCCTCATTACTAAAACCAATATCCTCATTACTTGCCTTTTCAGCATCTGTTGATTCTCCATGATTAATACATACCGTGTATGTGCTTGCCATCCCATTAATGTATAAGTGATCCTCCACAACTCCTTTATGTGCATAAGCTTGATTTAAACACCCCGGACATGGACAAAGTATCTCTTCACTATCAGCAAATCTCTGTGAAATGAAGTCCATGAACTCACTAACTCCATCCAAATGTGACTTGCTAAATAGTCTACTATTGATCCAAATTCTATCCATCTGAACAAAATAGAGATGAAAAAGAATTTATGAGCAACTGACATGTTACATTGACCAACTCTGAACAACTGACCAAATCATGAAATGGCAGACCTCGGAGGAGACGTGGCGCAGCCGACGGCACAGGCGCAGCCCAGCGGAGTGCTCAAGCGGCTCAGCTTTGAGGACGGCGGACGTCGGAGGTGGGGCGGTGCTGCAGAGGTGTGGCACAGGTGACGGCACAGGCGCGACCCAGCAGAGGGCGCAGGCGACGTAGCGTTGAGGACGGCAGACGTCATAGGCGGGGTGGCGCAGCGGAGGTGTGCCATAGCCGGCGGCACAGGCGCGGCCCAGCGGAGAGCGCAGCCGGCGCAGCATTGAGGACGGCGGACGGCGGACGTCGGAGGCGGGGCGGCACAGCGGTGGCATGACACAGCCGTAGACGTGGGAGGAAGCCGGGAGCGCAGCCACGGCGGACGGGACAGGAAGCTTGGCCCGGCGGACGGAGCAGCATGCGTCTGGCGTTGGTTCCGATTCAGTGTCAATTGAGATAAGTCCCAATCGAAAGTAGTCATGGGACCTGATTTGCTTTTCCTTTATAAATAGATTAATATTCACATCTATAACAAACAGCACGTGTTGGTTGCAGCGGTAAGGCAGCTGAGCTCCCTGGTGGAGGTCCTAGGTTCGATTCTTGGAGCTCTACTGCGCCATTTTTTTTTTTTCTGTTTGGAAGCACAAGTGCCAGGTGCCAACGTGGACTACAACAACAATTTGTGACGGGAAAAAAATCTTATGACAGAAGTGAATTCGTCACAGTTAGCTAAAATATTATTTATGATGGTTCGTGTCTTCTCTTTTGTGACGAACTAGTAACATTCGTCATTATATTAAATATATTATACAAAAATGTCATAAAATAAAAAGATTAATGACAATATCATCTTTTGTCATAATATATTCATCATAAAATCCTACATTTCTTGTAGTGAACCCGGGGACAACTCTACTCCGAGTTAGATTGACTCTCCTCCGAGGTCAAACGTGTCTTGGTAGTCTTGTGCATCTCCAAATCCTCCTCCATACTTCCTTTGATCCTCTTCAATGTTCCTAATCATAGTAAAATCATTAGGTAGTCATCTATTCTCAACGGAAGGAAGACGCTTGAGGAGTACGGGCCGATATTTTCAAATATCGTTGCCTAAGCGGCATTATGGCCGATGTGTTTTGCAAAACCATCATCCTTAGACATTTTTTGGTTGATAATATGTTTTATGGTACACATGTTTTACCAAAAAACAAAGGGGCATATGTTGACAACCAAAAATTGCACTTACAAAAAACCGGAAGTTCCGGTATGCCAACCAGAAGTTCCAGTTTTGGCAGAAGCTACAGCCGGAGTATCCAGCACATTACCGGAGTCTCTGGCAAGCCCTCTCAGGTTTCCACCTCACGGAGCACCTCACGAAGAACTTCCGGTGTTGGACAAAACAGGGTTCGCCCGAGACAAGGACTGACTCAATTTATCTATACTTTTGGCGTTTGGGTATGTTTTTCAGGCCACACAAGCAGGATGAGATACGTTGTTCGATAAAGGTGCCGAAAGACGCGATGAAATATCAGGAGATCGAAGAATTGAGGCAAATGTTCATGTTGAAGATGAACATGGAGTTACAAGCCTCAAGACTTTCAAGATGGACATCAAGACTTAGTCAATTCGGACCCCGACTAAACCGAAAGTTCCAGTTTTGTAAACCGAAAGTTCTGGTTTTTTCAAATTTTTGGAAACATTTTCAAATTTGATTACTTGCCGATTTGTTGGAGTCACTGGCTCTCCACGGGGACAGACCACCCCACCTCTATAAAAGAGAGGTCCACGGCCAATTGAGGGCACCCCAATCGAACTTATCAATTTATTTCACATGTTTTGTCTCTCCAAACCCTAGCCCCTCTCTCAACCCTTGTTTCTCTTCTTCTCTCGTCCCGGTGGCGGTGAAGAGGTTCTAGCTGGCCTGACCGAGTCTAGAACAACTCTAGGAAGTCTTCGTCCACACGGGGTCCCTCCCAGACATCGATAACTAGGTGCTGCTGTGAACCGAGAAAAACTGGAACTTCCAGTTTGCCATACTGGAACTTCCAGTTTTCGCGATCTTGCCGTTCTGCTTCTGCTCACGGACGTGCGCGTGTGCGTTGGCCCGGTCCGAGCATCAACACACTTTTTGGCGACTCCGCTGGGGACCAAAGATTTCGGTTCCACCAAACCAAATTATCGTTTCCACAACATGTCTTTCGAGATCTCGCCATCAAACATCGTGATGCCGTCGCTGGAGGAGCTGTTCGAGGAGGCCCGCAAGGCATCTCTAGAGCACCAAAAGGCCCTTGAGGAGCAGTACAAGGCGCAGAAAGATCAGGAGCTTCGCGAGTACCTAGTGTGTTTCAAGAAGGATCGTCAAGGGACAATCTCTCAAGTGAAGGAAGCCGTTCTTCCGGGTGTCCACGAAGACGCAGCCACAGATGCTGCCAAGGTGAGCGCTTCTGCTTACCCCGCTGTTACCTTTGAGACCTTTCACACTACTTTGTCGACATAAAAAAGGTCTTAGCTAATGACATGAAACACATGATTCAAGAAAACGTGTCTAAAACATTAAAAAAATATTGGTGTTGCATCATCTACTTCTCATGTTGCGCATGTAGATCCATCTCCTAGTTCATCGGCGCCAAATGCATCTAGCGTAGAACAACCATTGTATGGCATGCCATTGAACTCCTTTAATGGGCAATCTAGTTTTTCATCTCATGTGCAAACTAATGCAATGGTAGTACCACCCGCTAGCGTAAAACCAATTAATACCATCCCCAATCTGACTAGTAGCCGATTGAATGAATTGGCTAACTTTGTTCCTCCATACTATACCATAGCATATAGCACTCCACCTATCCCATCTACCAATACTGGTGTGCCTCATGGTCCTATGCTCAATGAACAATTTAATGCCATGAAAGTGAACATGAACACCTCACCACAATGCACACCTCTCAGGGCGCCTATCACTAATATGGAGGAATGCATTGCTTTCATTAAAGAGGACTTGAACAAACAATTTCGGGAAACGTTTGATTTGGTCCCATACCCTATTGGATGGCGTGTTCTCGATTTTGTAAAATTTAATGGTAAGGATAGTAAGACCACGTGGGAGCACATAAGCCAATACAATGCTCAACTGAGAGGGGTGGGTTCTAGTGATTCTTTGTCACTCACCGGAACCACATTTTCATGGTTTTCATCTTTAGCCCCGGGCTCTATTTTCACATGGGAATCATTAGAGCGCAAATTTCATGATCATTTTTACACCGGGGATAATGTGTTGCAATTGTCACATTTGACTTCGGTTAGGCAAGGTAGGGATGAATCCGTCGCTGATTTTATCCGTAGGTTTAGCGATGTAAAGAACCGATATTTCAGTTTGACAATTTCAGAAAAAGACCTAGCTGAACTTGCTTTTAATGGTTTGCGGTCTCACCTTAGAGAAAAGTTGGAGGGACACAATTTCCTCACTCTCACCCACCTCCAACAAAGAGCTTTGGCCCAAGAAGGCCGAAGCAAAGAATTAAAACATGACCACAAACTACGCCACAATATGCATGTCGTAGAATATGATTTGGAGAGCACCGATGATGAGTCTAATGACATGCTTGCTGCTGAATTTGCTTGGCCATCAAAGACCAAGTCTCTTGCATGTGATTCGCTCAAACTGATTCATATGAATCGGAAGGACGAAGTACACCTTTGATGTAGCTAAATGCGATAAGATATTTGATGAATTATACAAAGGTGGTTACATTAAGATTGCCTACACTTTGCCTCCAATGGAAGAATTAAAACGAAAAGCATATTGCAAATGGCACAACTCTTATTCTCAAGCTACTAATGATTATAATGTTTTCGGTCGACAGGTCCAATCTGCCCTTAATGAAGAACGAATGAGTCTCAAAGAGATGCAAGTAGAAAAGCACCCTTTCTCGATGAATAGCCTGGACATCAATACCAAAGTACTAATCCGGCCAAGCCAAGCCGATACGACACAAGAGAAAAATATGATCTTGGGTGAAGAAAGACCTCTCCGGACGGGGGAAAAAGTATTCCAAGGAAGGTTGCATTGGAAAAGTCCCCCGATGGCAGAGAGTCCATCAAAGTCACCATAAGTGGCTCTGCATCTGGGGGCAAATAAAAAAGAGTGAAGAAACGGTCTTTGCTGCTGGCCTGGAAAACCGAAACTTCCAGTTTCTTAAACTGGAACTTCTAGTTTATTCCAGAAAGCCCGCATGACCAAGCCAAAGAATCCTGAGGTGGGCTAGTGGAAAGTAAACCGAGGGAAGGCCATGGACAGGAAGAAGGAGCCCAAGAGCAACTTTGACCGTCTATGGCCAAGTACAAAAATCAAAAGGCCAATTCTAGAAATCGGCCCACGAAAAGGCCAAGATCGCCACGGCGGGAAAATGGTCCACCAAAGAAGGAAGCAAGGAGGATAATGCATATTCCCAGGCCAGCCCCAACCCCGGGGTTTGGAATGCCGCCACCATGGTGCCCTCCTATGCCATTTTCGCCAGTCCCGATGTGGAACCCATATCTGGGAGCATGGGTGCCTATGTCACCAATGCCTCCTCCATCTTTTCATCTAGGATGGAATGTACCTAGAGAGAGTGTGTTTCAGAGGCTGTATGGTTCTGTAGATGACCGATTGAAAAATCCATCGGTCAATGGTGAAGAAAATAGTGTTGGTTCTGCTCATCAGCAAAACCGGAACTTCCGGTTTCTCTTGAAAAACCAGCTTCTCCCCAAAGACAAGAGTGGCGTATTAGAAGTGAAGGGGAGGGTAGCAAACGTGCTCTTGAGGTATCTGGAGGTCAAGGGACAACATCCGGTGATGTCATTAAGATTGGCACGACCAATATTAAGATAAGAGAAACTTTTGATGGACCGATCAAGAAAGGGGATCCGGTCTAAGATAAAAATATTCCACCACATTCTGAAAATGTGAGAGGGCTTACTCGATACACCCAGCCGAGGTGGTGTCCCTCCGGTGTTACCCGCACTCAAAAGAGGAAGATTCAAAGGTTGCGCCTCCGAGAGAAAAAGGAGCGGGAGTTAGAAAAAAATGAGGGAAGATCATTTCAATGAAGTCAAACCTATGATGCCTTAGGGTAAGCAATGAAAGATGAAGGGCAAGGCCGAAATTCTAGAGGAGCCGAAGACCTTAACTTCAGAGCCAGAAGAATTGGCTCTACCAAATTCGGATGTTCCGGTTTTAGAACCAGAAGTTCTGGTTTTTACTGATTCTGTGCAGGCCAAGGATTCTACTACTCTTCCTTTGACTGGTGATGTTGACATGGCAGACTTCGATGACGATGATCTCCTGGACTACGAGCCTACGCCGCCTTGAGATGGTATGAAAATTAATACTCTTTGTTTATCTCTTTCTGATTACTCTCTCATTGAAAAAGAAGAGGTCATGGCACAATTTGACTTCGGGCCAAAAGTCGCTATCATTGAAAAGCCCAGAGAATCGGATAACCATCTGAAACCCCTCTATGTGAAAGGTCATATCGACGGCACACCGATTTATCGCATGCTTGTAGATGGTGGTGCCATTGTTAAACTAATGCCATATTCTTTGTTCAAAAAGTTAGGTAAGGCCGATGACGAGCTCATCCGGACCAACATGACTTTGAATGGTGTGGGAGGAGGAGACCCTATCGAGGCTAAAGGGGTCATTTCTATGGAGCTCACTGTTGGGAGCAAGACCATGGTCACCGCTTTCTTCGTTGCCGATGTACGTGGTGGCTATAGTTTGATTTTAGGGTGTGATTGGATTCATGCCAACAAGTGTGTCCCCTCCACACTTCATCAATACTTAATTCAATGGGTTGGTGATGATGTGAAGGTTGTTCATGCGGATATATCGGCTTACGTTGCTATGGCCGATTCATGTTCTTTACCCCATGATACCGTCAAGCGCTTGACCGGCTTAGACTTGATGGATTATGATTTTCTTAGTGTCACTAGGGATGGTTTTGTACCGTCAATGTAAAGCCGATGAAAAATCGGCTCAACCATATAATGTGATTTAATGGAGTCCAATCTTCAATGGTTGCAAAAGAGAGTGGAACACTATCGAACAAACAAGAACGATATGTGTGAAGCTATAGAGGAAACAGAGGATATGGACAAGTTAGGATAAGGGTTTACGTTGGCCGATCGTCTAGAAGAGGTCAATCTTGGTGATGAAATCACTCCTAGGCCGACCTTTATAAATGCCAAATTGAAAGCCGATTATAAAGAAAAGTTAATCGGGCTATTAAAAGGAAATGCGGACTGTTTTGCGTGGTCTTATAATGAGATGCCCGAATTGAGCCGCGAGCTACTTGAGCATCGGCTCCCTATCAAATCTGAATTCAGGTCTTTTAAGCAACCGATGAGGAGGTTTAATCCGAACATACATGATCGGATTAAAGAAGAGATTAATCGATTACTTGATGCAAAATTTATAAGACCATGTAGGTATGCGGAGTGGATATCTAACATCGTGCCCGTCGAAAAGAAGAACACGGGTAGGATAAGAGTTTGTATTGACTTTAGAAATTTGAATAGAGCCACTCCCAAAGATGAGTATCCTATGCCTATAGCCGATATGTTGATTAATGATGCTTCTGGTCATAGAGTGATTAGCTTTCTTGATGGTAACGTGGGTTACAATCAAATCTTCATGGCCAAAGAAGATATGTCTAAGACCACCTTTAGGTCTCCAGGTTTTGTAGGATTATTCGAGTTAAAAAATGCAGGTGGTACATACCAAAGAGCCATGAACTTCATTTTTTATGATTTGCTTTGCTTGGGGTCATCATGGAGGTTTACATTGATGATGTGATGATCAAATCAGCCTCCTTGGATCCTCATTCGGCCGATTTGAGACTTGCCTTGGATTGGATGCGTCATTTCGGTTTGAAGATGATCCCACTCAATTGTGCTTTTGGTGTATTGGCTGAAAAATTCTTAGGCTTCATAATACATGAGAAAGCCATAGAGATAGATCTAAAAAGATAGAAGCCATTAGGAATGTGCAAGCACCCACATGTAAGAGAGATGTGCAAAAATTCTTGGGCAAGATGAGACTGACTTGTTGGGTAAAATCAATGCATTTACTCCTATTCTTCGGCTAAAGAATGAGACCGAATTTACTTGGGGGGCAAGACAGCAAGAAGCATTTCATAAGATTAAAGAATACTTGTCTTCGCCGTCGGTCCTTAGAGCGCCCAAGAATGGGGTGCCTTTTCATCTCTATGTGGCCGCGGAGGATAAGGTGATTGGTGCTGTTTTGACGCAAGGGAAGGAGTATGTGATCACCTATGTGAGCCGGAGATTGGTGGATGCTGAAACAAGGTACACTTTCAATGAGAAATTATGTTTTTCCTTGTATTATGCTTGCACAAAGTTGAGATATTATTTATTATCTAGCACTTGTGTAGTGACATGTCAAACTGATGTCATTAAGCATATGTTGCATCGACCGATATCTAGTGGGAGGCTCGATAAATGGGCATATACTTTAATAGAGTATGATTTGGCCTATGAGACATTGAAATCCATGAAAGGCCAAATTGTTGCTGATTTTATTGTTGAGCATCCGATTGATTTAGACCACGAGCTAGATATGAATTACTTAGCGTTTGCCCCTTGGAAATATATTTTGATGGATCGGTTTGCAAAGAAGATCATGCATAGGGGTGGTGCTGGTTTCTCCTCGTAATGCATGTTTTGAATTTGCAAACTGATTGGATTATATGTGCACTAACAATCGGGCCAAATATGAAGCATTGTTATTTGGCCTGAAAATGCTAGAATCCATGGGGGTGAGGCATGTGAAAGCATTTGGTAACTCATTGTTAGTGGTACAGCAAGTTGCTGGAGTTTTTCAATATTTAGATGGGTCATTGAATGCTTGCCTAGATAGATGCCAAGATATTATCAAGGATATGGAAGAATTTTATATACATCATATCCCTAGGCAAGAAAATGCTAGAGCTAATGAGTTGGCACAGTAAGCATCTGGTTACAACATTAGTAAAGAGAGAGTTGCTATTGTTGAAGAACCGATGATTAAAAAGAACAAAACCGAAGTTCTAGGAAAACCGGAAGTTCCGGTTTCTAGTTCCGAAAGTTCTGGTTTGCTCTGTGTTGAACTTGGAACGCTGGAAAAATCGAAAGTTCTGGTTTGTGATTCCTGAAGATCCAGTTTCCACAGAAAATCTAAAAATTCGGCTGTTGATGTTTCCACCCATGAAAAGGTCGAATTAATGGATTGGAGGACTCCTGTAATCAGTTATCTTACTAATCCAGGATAGAGAGTTGAGAGAAAGGTTCAGCACTTGGCTTTTAATTATGTCATGATCAACAATGACTTGTATCGCCGAACAGGAGACGATTTGCTTTTGAACTGTCTAGGTGATGATGAAACCAAGGTGGCCATGGGTGTAGTTCATGAAGGCATTTGTGGTCAATCGGCTCCGAAGATGAAGTGGCTATTGAGGAGGACCGGATTCTATTGGCCCACTATGATTGCCAATTGCTTTCGCTACCACAAAGGGTGTGAGTGTCAGAAGTTTGGAAACGTTCAGATGGCACTCGGCGCTGCAATGCATTCTATCATCAAGCCATGGCCGTTACATGGATGGGCCTTGGACTTCGTGGGTCAAATACATCTTCCCTCTTCGAAAGGACATCGCTTCGTGTTGGTCGCCACCGATTACTTCACCAAATGGACCGAAGCGGTGGTACTCAAGAATATGACTCACCAAGAGGTAATAAGATTTATCACCGAGCACATCATACATAGATTTGGCATTCCACAAACTTTGACCACGGATCAAGATACTTCTTTTGTTTCCGGTCAAGTGCGTGAGTTTGTCGAATCCTATGGAATCAGGTTGCTAAATTCATCCCCATACTATGCTCAGGCTAACGGGCAAGCCGAGTCTAGTAACAAAACTTTGATCAAGCTCATCAAAAAGAAAATAGAAGACAACCTTAAGAGATGGCATGAGATCTTGTCAGAGGCTTTGTGGGCTCATCGCACTTCTAGACATGGAGCCACTAAGGTTACACCCTATGAACTTGTTTATAGACAAGAGGCCATTTTACACATTGAGATAAATCTGGACGCTTTTAGGATAGCCAAACAAAATGAATTGTCCGTATCATGATTTGATGATAGATAATATTGATGAGGTAACCGACAAGAGGTTAGAAGCTTTAAAAGCCATAGAGAAAGACAAAGCCTGA
The DNA here is from genome assembly GCA_001602275.1 of Zoysia japonica. Lineage (NCBI taxonomy): Eukaryota > Viridiplantae > Streptophyta > Magnoliopsida > Poales > Poaceae > Zoysia > Zoysia japonica. The sequence goes on along the minus strand of BCLF01000124.1, from coordinate 580,649 downwards.
ATTGCTAGAGCTTACAATAAGAAAGTAAAAGATAAAACCTTTCAGTTGGGCAAATTAGTTTGGAAAACAATTCTGCCCATTGGCTCTAGGAGCAACAAATTTGGGAAGTGGTCTCCGAGTTGGTAAGGACCATATAAGATAGTGAGGATCATAGCCAGGAACGCTTATATGATTGAAACTTTGCAAGGGAGCCTCTTACCTAGAGCTTTGAATGGTAGATACTTGAAGAAATACTACCCGAGCGTGTGACAAGACGCTTGAGGAGTATGGGCCGATATATTCAAATATCGTTGCCTAAGTGGCATTATGGTCGATGTGTTTTGCAAAACCATTCGGTTGATAATATATAATATGGTACACATGTTTTACCAAAAAACAGGGAGGCATATGTTGACAACTGAAAATTGCACTTACAGGAAACCGGAAGTTCCGGTTTTGGTAGACACTACAGCCGGAGTATCCGGCACATCCCCAGAGTCTCTGGCAAGCCCTCTCGGGTTTCCATCTCACGGAGCGCCGAAATGTTCGGTACAATGCCAGAGTCTCCGGCAAACCCTCTCGGTACTTGAGGGACAAACCGAAACTTCCGGTTTTCCAAACCAAAACTTCTAGTTTTAGAGAAAAACAGAGTTTGCCCGAGACAAGGACTGACTCAATTTATCTATACTTTTGGTATTTGGGTATGTTTTTTAGGCCACACAAGCAGGATGAGATACGTTGATCGATAAAGGTGCCGAAAGACGCGATGAAATGTCGGGAGATCGAAGAATGGAGGCAAATGTTGATGTTGAAGATGAACATAGAGTTACAAGCCTCAAGACTTTCAAGATGGACGTCAAGACTTAGTCAATTCGGACCTCGACAAAACCAGAAGTTCCGGTTTTATAAACTAGAAGTTCCGGTTTTTACAGATTTTTGGAAACACTTTCAAATTTGATTACTTGCCGATTTGTTGGAGTCACTGGCTCTCCACGGGGACAGACCACCCCACCTCTATAAAAGAGAGGTCCACGGCCGATTGAGGGTATCCCAATCGAACTTATCAATTTATTTCACATGTTGTCTCTCCAAACCCTAGCCCCTCTCAACCTTTGTTTTTCTTGTTCTCTCGTCCCGGTGGCGGTGAAGAGGTTCTAACTGGCATGACCGAGTGTAGAACAACCCTAGGAAGTCTTCATCCATACGGGGTCCCTCTCGGACGTCGATAACCAGGTGCTGCTGTGAACCAGGAAAAACTGGAACTTCTGGTTTGCCATATCGGAACTTCCGGTTTTCGCGATCTCGCCGTTCTGCTTCTGCACATGGACGTGCGCGCGAGTGTTGGCCTGGTCCGAGCGTCAACACAGACATTTCTGTAGCAACCGAGTGAAAGTAGAAATGCATATCATACAACAGTATCAGCCATTTGAAGTTCTCAAAACATCAATGTGTTACTTGAAATGCAAACAAAAGGACATATCAGGGCATCCAAGCACTGGACTAAACAAAGTCTCCCGCAAGTAACCAGAAAAACAAGTAAATAGATCGTAGGGGCCGAGTGCTACATCTGAAAAACAGAAACTGGCCGGGACAGTGCCTTATGTTCAGCAAAAACTGATCAGGCAAAACGTGAGCGCGGATCACACACACACAGATCATGTAGTTCAGTGCCATGGAGAAGGGTCTGGAGACAGATCGCCTGGAGGCGGCGGCGGTGTACCCTGCAGAGGCGATCTGGGAGGAGACTTTGCATCGGAAGAGTTTAGATGATAAGTTCGGGGAGGGGGGATGAGGTTCGAATGAGGGCGGACTCACCGGGGATGGAGCAGTGTGACAGGCGGTGACTTCTGACGCGGAGACAGATGAGGCAGCGAGGCCGAGGCGGCGGGCAGCCACACCTTTGTGGCCAGCGGGCGCGGATCGGATACCTTACGCCGATTTACTGCACGGGTTGCAGTAGATCTGCATCACCGTCGCTTGTTACCCAATGGTGCACTTCGCTCGATTCGGCTCACACGAACAGCTCAGGTATTTGGCCGTATACTTTTAGAAATTAAGATTCATACTCTTTTTTTAATTTTTTTACGGATAATCTTCAAAAATTTTAGGAAATTCCCTTACGTTTCCAAAGTTTCCTATAGTTGTTCTATTAGTCTTGCCGGGTTGAGCTCTTTACGTAGGTGTCCTCCGATAAGTTTTCAAAGTTTTCCAAAGTTATTTCGTTAATTTCATCTCGTCGAACTATACTCTTTGCATAGGTGTCCTCCCAGTTCTTCCGAGTTTCACACTAATTTTTAAAATTCTTTTATGGTTAATCTTCAAAAATTTAAGAAAATTCTATCAAGTTTTCAAAGTTTTTTATTACCTTTGTCTTGTCGAGTTATTTGCGTAGGGGTCATCCGATAAGTTCTCTTAAGTTTCTGAAGTTTTTTAAAGTTGTTCTGTTAGTTTTTTCTCATCGAGCTCTTTGCGTAGGTGTCCTCCCAATTCTTCTGAGTTTTTAGTTTGAAATGTTCCAAATGAAAAATAGTTGACAACTAATTAAATTATAAATTAAAATTAAAATTATAAATTAAAATTAAAATTATAAATTAAAATTAGAATTAAAATATTAAATATTCTAAACTCACAAGAATTGGGAGAACACCTACACAAACAGTTCGAGGAGACAAAACTAACTGAATAAATTTGGAAAACTTTGGAAAGTTAAGTGAACGCAACGGAGGACATATACGCAAAGAACTCGACGAGACGAAACTAATGAAACAACTTTCAGAAACATGGGAAGCTTAAGTGTATTTTCTTAAATTTCTGAAGATTAACTGTAAAAAAGAATTGAAAAAATAGTGTGAATATTAATTTCTAAAGGTATACAGTGAAATACCTGAGCTGTTTGTGTGAGCTGAGCAAAGCGCACCGTTGGATAACAAGCGGCGGTGATGCAGCCCTACTTCAGCCCTTGCAGTAAATCGGCGTAAGGTAGCCGATCCGCGCCCGGCAGCCACAGGGGTAGAGATAAGCATCAGAGGAGACTGCAGGGTGCAAGCGCAGCGGAAGGGATGAACGACGGGTGTTCAAAACTGATGTTTTTAATAGTAATTTATAGATTTTTGTGGCCTTTGTTAGTAGTGGTTTAGATACCTGCTAATGCAATTCAGAGATGAACATTCATGGATCTCCGACAAAAGGATAAAAATGGAGGAAAGAGAAGAGATCATTGTTGCAAAACAAAAAGAAGAGATTATACAATGCGGTAGCGCACATGGGAATAACTTCCACGCCATCAACATCACATTGCAAATTTGTTAAGTGCATCTCCAGTAAGTGTTCTAAAAGTGGTGCTTTAAAATCAATTTTAAAGATCATGTAACTCTCATTTTTAAAGATCCAGACCGGCGTGCTACAGCAGATACTCTAAAATTGATGCTTTATTTTTTTTTCCTCTAATATATTTGATCGAGCACCTGGATAGCACAATGGATTTCACCTCCACTAGCAAACGGAACATCACAGAAGTACGGAACCAACAATTCATTGATGAACAAAAAAAAAGAATGAAGAGTCGTTCTTGGTCTCTCTCGAACTCTCGCGCCAGCTACAGGTGAGAGAGGCGAAAGCGAGGGACCACGTCCCGGCCAGCAGAGCCGGTGGCCTCCTCCGCCTACGAGGCCCCTTGGGGCGTCGAGAGTTGTTGGAGGCTACTAGTCTCTTGCCGGCTAGAGGTGGAGGGTGCAGTTTAGGTCCTAGGGTTCTTGACGGCGTCATTGAGGCGGTGGCGATGGCGTCATGGCGGAATAAGTCCTCCCGGTCTCTTCCTCACCCTGTTGGTGCTCCGCTCTGGTGTCGACGACGAGCCTGTGGAGGAGGTGCTCCCAGAGTGGAGCTCCTGTACAGGAGTGAGGCTTCGGCTTCTCATCAGCCTGGTTGGGAGGTGAGTTCGATGGTCTTTTGTTTTACGGATGCTGAGGCAGTTGTGGGATGTGCGAAAGAATGGAGAGGGGGCTGGGCTCGAGGTTCCCACAGTGGCTCACGTCGTTGCTGACGAGCCTGGTTCCTTGGTCGATGGAGCTCGGGGCACGGCCCCGGTCAATGGGCGTTCAGCGTTGACTTATTTCGTTCATAGGGACGAATGTCTTCTTTGACTCTTCTCAAAGCCTCGTGGCAATGGAGCTCCTCCGACTCTCAAGGCAGCGAATGGTTTGGGTGGCCCCTGACGGCAATAAGGATTTGGTTGTTTTCCTTTGTTGTCTAGAGATTTGTTGTCCTTTGTACCCTTCCTGATCGTATCAGTATTTGTATGAATCTTTGTACTATTTCTTTGGCTATGAATACAGATATGATTCTATAAAAAATGGAGTGGCCAATAATAAAATGCTAGCTTTGACCTGCTCACTGTTAAAAATAATCTGCCTCATGGATCCACAGGATCCATTCCCATACCCGATCCTAAGAAGAAGACGTGAGAAGATGTTTAGAGAATCGTTCCCCATCCCAATATTCCCTAGAGACGCACAAGAACACAGATATAGATGAAGCTTCGGGTCTCTTTCTCAATTCTCATCATCTCTCGTATGAGTACAAATGATCTGTATTTATAGGAGAGTAGATGACTTTTCATATGGTCCAATGACCTTTGGTATTCACCCATAATATCCCACTTAAGGGATTCTTAACACTCTCTCTTGGGCGAATACCACGATCAATTCATACCTCGTTAAAACTCCAAAAAACCCTGTGGAAAAAGTATGGAGAAAGAGTACATAGTTGTCGATTATTGTATTATATTTGTTGCCTCATTAAAAACTTTATGTGAGAAACTACTAAGGAAAAGAGTACAACAATATCTTTAAGACTATATGATGTTCGAGATCCTAGAGTTTACAACCTTCAAGGTCAACATTATGAGTTATTATTCAGGGACTCTCTCCTTGAGCTCAACACACCTTTCAAATGTTTCATGTTGAATTCTTCAAGAATATGTTGCGATGTGCACATGCCTCATTAAAAACTCCTTCCAAAACCCAGTGGGAAAAAATAGAGAAAAGAGTACATTGCTATCGCAAATTACATTTGCCATTTGTTATCTCATTAAAACCTTATGTTGTAATACTTCAGGAAAACACACCACAAAAAAAGAGAACAACAAATATCTTCAGGATTATTTAGAATAACTGACAATATTTAGCCTTCTAGACATGTACCATTTTGTTCTTCTAGAACATTGAGAAATTGCACATTGGGAGTAAAGCTTTTATATTCCATCATTCTCTATAATTTTTTATACAATTATGCAATATGAGTCATATGGTTCTTGATAGAACATAAAGTTCAATATAGTTACAGTTGCATATAACTTCTAGTAATGCCTCATAAAGCTTCAGGCTTTAATTAAATGCAACTTTCTTTCTTAGTTTGATATTAGCCAAGGTCCTTCAGGGTTTTATCAGATATCCTTCATGGATGATTTCACAAATACACTGTCCTCTAACAATATGGCACAAATAGGGATATAATTACCAGTAATACCATTTATACCTTCTGTGTTGTAACAGTCTTAAATTTTCAAATTAATGAAGTGTCGAATTATCCCAAATTTTGTTCTGTTCAAATTTGAATTTCTCCTTTTAAGTTTTCTGCCGCCAGATTATTTTGGCCCGTGAGCTTTTGATAGGCTGAAATTTCTTTCTTCACCCTCAAATTGATCCTGCCTATTTATTTCCCCTCTTTATCCCTTTCCACCAACCTCACTCTCTATCTCTCATTTTCTTTCCCCTCATCCAAGTTGCCAACAGAGAGGATTGGGGGCGAGCGGGCTCTGCGCCGCCCGCACCGTAGGCCACCTCCGCCGCCTTTCCTTGGTCTCCGCGTGCTGCGTCGCCACCCCGATCCGCTTCGGCCAGTGACCGCCTGCCCGCGTCCCCGGTCACCGCTTGGCATCGGTTCCCGCGCTCCGTGCGCCCTTCGTCGACAGCATCTTTGAGTCTACCTTGCGTGGACTACGTGCCGCCTTGCTGCTCTTATCGGCACCGCCACCGATAGCCTCTGCGCTGCGTCAACCCTGCCGGTACCCGCGTCCTGCGCGTCCCCGACAGCTCCTGTCATTTTCGATTCGTGCGCCGGTTGGACCGTGCTGGTCCACTCTGCCTCGCTGATCCGCACGCTTCGACCGCCCGTCCAGCACGGTGTCCTCGATCGTGCTGACCCGTCACCGACTGGAGTCGCCGTCCGTTTCCGTCACCGCTCCGCCTCTTGCTCAGGTTCGATTTCCACGCATGTTATCTGCTGTGCTTGTCCGATCTGTGTCGCCCCATGTTGACTGTGTGCCTCGATTCCCAGCTGCCGTCTTCGATTTGGCGTGCACCCGTTTCCAGTCCGCAGGTCTCGTTGGGAGTCCACCAGCACCGTTCAATCCTCTGCGCCCTCTTCCGTGGTGAGCAACTCTGTTCTGTCGTGTGCGCTGGTTTGTTTCAGTGAGCCGAAGCATTTTGTTTCAGTGAGCTGCGTGTAGTGGCAGAGGGCTGGGCTTGGGGCAGAGGGCACCGCTTCAGTGTGTCAGGTCCTGGTCGTGGTTGGAGAGAGGGGAGTGCAGGACTTGGAATTTGTGCTCGTTGTTTTGCCAGGGAGTCTCGATGGTAAGCTATCAAATCCTTTACAATTGTTTTGTGCCATTAATCTTCGGGGATTTTTTGAGCCTTCGTTTGATTTCCAAAACTTTTCCTAATTGTTTCGTTAATTTTGTCTCGTCGTGAACGTCGTGTATAAATTTTCGGAGAACATTTCAAGCGCGTTTAGTGTAGTAGTTTATTTTAGATTTATTATTCCGATTTAATTGTCGCGTACCTAGTGTTTGACCTCTGTTCGTCCTGTGTTTAGCTGGTGTTCCCGAGGAGAAGTTCTCTGAGCCTGCTTAGTTCGACGCCCTGGATCCCGACTACAACCCCGAGTTGTCAGACAAGCCGCGTTCTTTAATCACTTTTGTACCCAGCATTTCAAACTGCATGTTTTGTTTGCAACTCTAATTTGCATGCCAACTATTTTAAAATATGCTAGCAATATTTCTAAGCCGTGCCCATTTACTGTTCCACAAATATGAGCCCTAAGATTGTTTTAAAATAATTATTTTATTTTTGTGCTTAGCCATGCTTAGTCGCATTTTTTTTATCTCACCTATCACTATAAAAATAGAATGTGTTAAATGAATTTGGAAATGTGCTTCAAATGTGTGAGTTTTGCAAACAACTCTACATAACTATTTAGCGGAGGCAGGTTAGAGTATAAGGAGCTGGGAGATTTTTGGGAAGTCCCTATGAGCGTACCTGTGGTGGGTACAACGGAAAGATCTGGGCTGAGATCTTTCCGTGAGACTTGTTATCGTTTGCGTTGAGGTTGGAGAGAGTGCCTGCCCTGGTAATTAAGGACCGAGTCCTTCAAGCCTTGTATGCTCAGTTGACAACTATGCACACCACGTTACCCTGTATGGCCATGCGGCTTGATCTTGAAGCTTGACGAGACTGGATGTTTACCCGTGGGTTGACGGTGATGTGTTAGTGTGGTGTTGAGCTTTAACTCGCCACATGAGAGCGAGATACCCCACCCGATCAGTGGTAGGCCTTTCACAGCTCCAGGACCTGGCAGCGTAGGCGTTTGGGATCCCTATCCTGGAGGATGGGTAACACCAGTTGAAGCTTGTGAACGAATCTTGTGTGTTCGTTGGGACTACGACGGTAGTTCCTGATGACGCTTCTCGTGGGTCCAGGTGCGTAAACTCTGCAGAGTTACAGTCAATGCGCATTGCCACGTCTGTTTTGAAGGACAAACCCCTGAGTTGTGCTCCTCGTTGAGTAGTTTTGTTTTCTTCCCTCTTCTATTTCAAAATGTTTTGGACTTCTGTCTTTGAGCTGTGGTCGGGTGTGGAGATGACACCGGCATTTAAAATGAACCCTCGTTTGAGATAACAGAGATCCCTGCGGGGCAAGATAATAAAATCGAACTGTTTTAAAATAAAACTTCTTGCATCATTAAAATAAAATGTTTTAAACTTGCATTTAGCACTTGAGCCAGTATTTACCCTTGAAACTACCCCATGCATGCATACATTGTTGATAGGTAGTACGCGGTTTGCTGAGTATTCACGGCTTTCTAATTTGTTGTTTTCAGAGGATACTCGCGAGTTCGACTTTGACTGCGAGTCTTACGGCTAGTGAGTTTCACCCTTCACTCAAGTCTGCCTGATTGGAGGAGGTCTGCTATCGCTGCCATGTCGCTGTGTCCGCTGCTGATTTCTCGATGAAGTTCTCGCTAGTGATCATTCTACTTTGATATATTTTTCGGCTTGCGTGCCGATGGACCCCATGGAGGATTTATTCTCTAATAAATTTGATTGACTTGCTATATTCTACTCTTATTTCCTGTTTAAATATTTATGTTATGGTTTCTGATTGATCGCTTGTGATATCGTGCTTGCCAACCTCCTGAGATTAGCAGGATTACGAGGGATCGGTTCTTATCGAAAGGTAAGAAAACCCGGTCGTTACATAGGTAATGAGGATATTGCCAATATAAATATACAAATGATATTACAGATGCACGAGTGTATCCATATACTTCTAGTAGTACTCGTAAACTGCATATATTTTATTTGACACACTTTTGGTTCTATTGGGTCTCAACGGGTCACTGTCCTTATAGGACGGGTGTATTTAGACTTATCAAATATTTAGTCCTTCAAGGAAAATTCCTTCAGGGAAAAATTATCTCTGCCAGAGATAAGTGTTTCTTCAAGAAGCAAATAATGGTATAAGATTTACATGTCACAATATGTATCTACAATTCTTTCTGCAGTATTTTTATATTTTGTACTGCACATTCTTATTTGAATATTTGCCTGTTTCATATAACAGAACATTAATTTAAACATCTCACGTGGGAATAGGTCATTTTTCTAACTTTTTGAACACTTTTTACCACCTCTTTAGTTATATAGTGACCCATAAATGTCTGAAAGCAGGCTCACGATTTTCACATGGTGATTTTGATTCAGCCTCAAATACAACTTGTTTGACCCAATATGAGAGCTAAGCACTCGTGCCTAGGACTTTGTTTTAGATCCAGTTCTCTCTAAGAGAAACTTAGCAATTTATAGAGGCGATATAGTGTCGACACATATTCTTTTCCACACATATATTTTTAATAGAGATCTTTGTAGTTTCTCAATACAAAAATTCATAATTGTTCCGTGTCTCTAGCACCATGATAAGCGCGCAATTGCTAAGACAATCTTCTTCGTGAGGTACCTTCAGGGGTGAAATTTTCTTTAGGAATATGAGGAGTATTTCTTTATATGCTTTGACTAAGGCAATAAAATCTCTCATTTGCACGCGTCCCCACATATTTTGATCCAGTGCCAACTAGTCATACATGAATATAATATTAAATCTCGGATATATCTATGTCTACTTCAGGTAGCAGTAAAATAATTATTCAAAATCATATTTCATTTATCCTCATCAAGATAGTTTTGTCAAACTCCACACTTCTAGTGTATAGGAGAGTAAGCTAAACAACGGTCTAGCTCTACTTTGTGCGTATTGAATCATAAATATCAAGGCATTTCACAAAAATGGACACCTCTCCCTCTAATGCCGAGATATTTAAATACAAGCATACTCTATATCTCCGGCCAACCACTTCTGGTGATGGCTAATGTATGCTATGGTGGTAATTTCTCTGAAAAACATAACGCACTTCAACAATAGAGAGATTTTTATTTATATGCTGTGAGCTTGACTCATGATTATTGAAGTGGCACAAAAAATATTTATTCTAATTTTTAAGAGAATTATTCTCAATTTGTAGTAGATTACTATTTACTCATGTTCATCAGTCTTCAAGACTTAACATAATATGCATGTATCATATTTATTATTGGAATAAATACTTCTAAGATAATGCATACCAATTATAGTCCATAATAGTTTCTTGCAATCAATAGATCAATTTGATGATTAGAATCATATAAACAAATCAATCTTTTGCAAGAAAATTTAGAATGAGTCACTGATCCATTCGCATACCCGATCCCAAGAAGATGTTTGGAGAATCGTTCATTCCCAAGACACGCACAAGAACACGGATATAGGGGGAGCTTCGGGTCTCTCTCAATTCTCATCATCTCTCATATGAGTACAAATTATCTCTATTTATAGGGGAGTACATTTGGTATGGTCCAATGACCTTTGGTATTCGCTCATAATATCCCACTTAAGGGATTCTTAACACTCACACCCACATAGAGAGCCACTGATGGGGGAATCAATAGGAAATTTCATCTGCTAAGAACAAATTTAATCTGCCAAGGACGGTGGCAAGGGTGTTGAGTTGGGTGTCGATCATCTGCTGCAGCATGGGCACAGGGCCCTTCGAGAACTCCATGACAATCAGCCGGTGGTTGTAGTAGTAGCCGGGGCGCAGATTCGTCTCCACCTGGTCGGCAAAATTTTTTCTCCTTTGAGCCAGTTGTAGCTGTCCTCAGGAAGGAGGCCATAGGAGTGGACCGCATCGAGGGCGAGCTCGGCCTGCACTGCTGCAGGACGCCATTGATGGGGTGCAAGGCACAGGGCATGAGGGACAGGCAGGCGGCAGCGCGAATGGCATGTCACGGCGCACAGGCAAGGTGAAGGGGCAGGGCAATGCATTGGGCAGGGCAGGTGTAACATCCCGAATTTTCAGATTAATAAAGTGGCGTGTTCCCCGAATTCTGTTTCAATTAAATTGTCTGATCCAATTTTTTGTTCCGTTCAAAAATCTTTCGTACCAAATTTCGTTTCGTCTAATTCCGAAATCCGTTCGTCTAAATTGATCCGGTGCCGAAATAATTTAGTCCGCGTAATTTTTACGTTTGACTAAAATTATTTTCCGGAATTTCTCAAATTAATTTTCGAGTCTCTAAATATTCTTCCCTAATTAATCTCTTCAGCCTTTTTAATTATTTTCGCAGTTATCAATTAATTTCAGATTAATTTCTAACCCCCATTTTTCACCCTCCTATAAATATCCTCTAGCCCTAGTCCCCAAATTCTTATCTTATTTTATTTTCCTCTTCTCCTTTCTTTCATCGCAAGTCGAGCTTTCTGGCAACCGCTCCCCTCCGCGCCGCCTCTCCTTGATCTACTCACCTCGGCTCCCGCGTCGTCCGCTTGTCTGCATCGCGGCGACTTTGCTGGACCCCGCGTCGATCCACCGGTTCAAGCCTCATCGCGCGTCTTCGATCCCTGCGTCAAGTCCCCGAGCCGCGTCGCCAGCAGTCGGTCGCGTGACCCGGTGCCTCGGTCCTCACCCGCGTGGAAGTCAGCAGCCGTCTCCGCGCCTCCGTCGCCCGGCGTTGATCCTCGCACTGCAGTTGTCCGCGTTAGCCAGCGCCGTGGACCGAGCCGTCCTCGCGCGCCGTTTCCCGAGTTTTTCCCCGCGTCGCTGTCTCCATGTCACCACGCCGCCCGCATCGTGTGCTGCCGTCTCCCATCGCCGTCAACCTCGTCTCTCGCGTCGAGTCGCTCTGCGTCGCGTCGTCTCCTGCTTGCTTTGCACCGCGCGACGCCAGGCGCCATCGCCAGCCTCCGTCCAGTTTTCCGTAGCCGTTGCCGCGTCCGCGTGAATCCCTGCGCCATCACCTGCTCACGGCGCCTGACGTCTTCTGTGCCGACGATTTCCGTGCTGCGTCGCCAGCACTGATTTTCGGCTCGCCTCCCCAAGCTATTCCAGTGCGAGTTCGGATCTCCGACTTCAGTGATTTCCATCTCCAATTTCAGATCTCGGTGAGAACAATTTCTTTCTCTTAAATTCATTTCCCTTTCGGATTAATTGTTAGATTAATTGCCAATTTTTATCTGCGATTAACTATTCTGCAATTAATCTAATTCCTTGTGGTCCCGTTTGTCTACAAATTCTGGAGAACTCCGTTTGATCTCCAATTAATCCCAAAATTGTTCCGTTAATTAGTCTCGTCACGATTGTCGTGTAGGGTTGTTCCAGAAAATGTTTTGCGCACGTTTAGTCTAGTAATTTCGATTTAGATTTAATTTCCGGTTCTTTTCTTTGTCGCGTAATTAGTGTCTAATCCCTCTTGTTCGTGTTGTGATTAGCTGCTGTTCTTGAGGAGGAGTTCTGCGAGCCCGATCAGTTCGACGATCCGGATCCCGACTTGCCAGGCAAGCCGCGTTTCTTGATCACTTTGTTCCCAGCATTTTAAACTACATGTTTTGTTTACAACCTTAATTTGCATGCCAACTATTTTAAAATGTGCTAGCAACATCCCTAAGCCGTGCCTGTTTACTGTTCCACAAATATCACCCTAGGATTGCTTTAGTACATTTATTTTACTTTTATGCTTAGCCATGCTTAGTCGCATTTATTTTCACCTCACACCTATCACCATAAAATGGAAATTGTGTTAAATGCTTTTGAACTGTGCTTCAAATGTGTGAGTATTGCAAATAACTATACATAACTATTTAGCTGGGGCAGGAGGGAGTATGAGGAGCTGGGAGACTTTTGGGAAGTCCCTATGAGAGTACCTGTGGCGGGTACACTGGAGGCTTCGGCCTTGGCGGTGAGTTTGTTGGTTGTTGGAGTTGAGGTTGGAGAGATGGCCTGCCCCGGCAATTAAGGACCGAGTCCTTCGAGCCTTGTACGCTCAGTTGACAACCATGCACATCACGTTACCCTGTATGGGCAGTTGGCTTGATCTTGAAGCTTGTTGAGACTGGTTGTTTACCCGTGGGTTGGCGGTGTAGTGTTAGTGTGGTGTAGAGCTTTGACTCCCCACATGAGATCGAGATACCCCATCTGATCAGTGGTAGGCTCTTCACAGCTCCAGAACTCGATTGCGTAGGCTTTTGGGATCTCTATCCTGGAGGACGGATGACGCCAGTTAAAGCTTGTGGACGGGTCTTGTGTGTTCGTCGGGACTACGACGGTAGTTCCCGATGACGCTTCTCGTGGGTCCAGGTGCATAACCTCTGCAGAGTTTTAGTCGATGCGCATTGCCACGTCCTTTTGGAAGGACACCCCCTGAGTTGTGCTCCTCGTTGAGTAGTTTTGTTTTTCTTCCTCCTCTCCTTTTCCAATTGTTTTTGATTCCGGCCTTTGAGCTGTGGTTGAGTGTGGAGATTACATCGGCATTAAAATGAACTTCCGTCCGAGATAACAGAGATCTCTACGGGGCAAGATAATAAAATTTGACAAGTTTGAAAATAAAGCTTTCTTGCATACTTTAAATAAAATAAAATGTTTTAAACTTGCATTTAGCACTTGAGCCATGTCTTTATCCTTGAAACCATTTGCATGCATACATTGTTGTTAGGTAGTACGTGGTTTGCTGAGTATTCGTACTCACGGCTTTCTAATTTGTTGTTTTCAGAGGATACTCTCATCTCCGACTTCGACTACGTTTCTGACGGCCCGTGATGTCCGCTCCTGCGCTCGATCTAGCCTGTGTGGAGGAGGTTCGCTACTGCTGCCCCGTTGATGCTTCCGCTGTTGCTTTTGTCGGATTCACGATTGTGATATATTTGCTCTGAGATATTTTCGGCCTGCGTGCCGATGGACCTCTTTGGAGGATTTTATTCTAATAATTTCACTCTGATCTACTATTTTCTAATTTGTTTCGTGTTTAATATTTTTATTATGGTTTCTTGATTGATCGCTTGTGATATCGTGATTGCCAAACTCCTGGGATTGGCAATGTCACGAGAGATCGGGACTTATCGAAAGGTAAGTGAAAACCCGGTCGTTACAGCAGGGCGGCAAAGGTAGCGGTGCAAGGCCAAGGTGGCAAAGTCGGGCAAGGCAGGAGGGGCAGCACAGGACCAGCCATCGGGAAGAAAATACTGTGTGGCGCCAACTCCAAATAGGATAAAGCACAAGATACAGCAGCAAGCTTGGTGCTGCAAATATAAAGCACCAGGTGAGAGGTTTACAGGATCTCTAAATAATTATAAAGCACCACTACATTTTAAAGCATCTGCTGGAGCAAGTGGATACTTTATATTCCTTGATTTTAAAGCACCACCTCTTTTTAAGCACCTGCTGAAGCTGCTCGTAGGGGCCCATCTAATAGGGATCAAGCTTATTCAATAGATAACTTGTACTTTTGATTATTTGTGAAAATCAATTATCTAGCTTATCCACTTATGTCAAAAGCTATTTGGCAAAACAACTTATCCTATAAGGATTAGACAGTGGAAATGGAAAAATGGTAAAAATTACTATTTGCAGCTTATGAGTGGTAATACAAAATGCAAAAGTTATTATAAATGACTATGGATATAACGGTTATGGGTTTTAAGCCTTTTATAAAGATTATAATATAAGATGCTACAATCAATTGCAGAAGTAACCCCATAATCTTTACCAAACAGGCCCTAATATAGATGGCAATTGTGAGTCAGTATTACCATATCTGGGGGGGTGCTTAAATAAACTGAAACATGTTTAGGAGTTGTGTTGACCCTCGCAATATATCAGGTTATTGTTCCTCCACAGCTTTATGTCGGGTTCCTTCAGCTACTACAGGCTGCCAACTCGTTGACTGATTATCTCTGGCGCTTCCAAAGTATCCGTACGTATTCCCTCTTTACATATCATCACGAGGCTGTAAGATTAAGATGGATCAAATTATCGAATTGAAAATTATAGTCAAGGATAACATACATTTCTCCTCAGCCTAACAAAAAATTTCATAAAAGCATTTCAACAATTGATTAACAATTTACAATAGTTTGTGAAAACCTGAAACAATATCTAAGCAGTAAAAATATTCCTGGATACCTGGCTATAATTTCCACAATCTAGCTAAGTTGTAGACGTCCACTACTTTGAAGACTACAATTGGCTATTTACTCCCTCATCCAAGAGTAAGTATCATTCTAGACTTAAATCAACGTTTTACCATTCGCCATATTCCAAAAATTTGTGAAAATTTTTGGGACACTAATTTTGAGATGAATGGTAAGAAACGACACTAATTTTAGGAAGGAAACAGGGAATACCTAACAAACTAACTGTAGAGCTAAGAAAAGCTGGCGTGTCTTTCTGCTGGTCGCCTGCCGTGCACGTGCAGCTACAGTTGTACCCTTGCAATGGACAATTTTGAAGCTAAGAAGAAACTTTTCGCATAACAGAATCTTGGAAAAAGAATTGTGAGACAAATTTTAGAAACAAATTAGATCTGTGTTTCAGAAATGGGTAATCCCTCTGCTTTTAAATCGTTATCATTAAGATCAATTAGATGCATATTTCAGTAGTCTGTTATTAAAATTGTTATCATTAAGATAATAATTCTAGTTCAAAAATAAACCAAAGTTGTCATCCTAACAACAATAATTTTACAACAGATTGTCCAGCAAAATCCTGTAAGCAGGAAAAACATCCACGTAAGGAGTTAACTCCCCTGCAAGCGTCTTCACATTCAGGGATATTTAACATTCCTAGAAGTAGTAGTAGCAAATACGGTGGTTATATGGGGAAAAACAATTACCTAGTAAAGCCAACTGAGTTTATGAATCCCAATTCTTGTATAGGATACAATAGCACCCCAACAATGTCCTCAAGCCTATAAAATTTGCAAGAGATACTCTTATATCCTAGCATTAAAAATGCCTAAACACTTTTGAAATCGTTATCGTCAGGACAAAAACTATAGTATATTATTGGCCTAGAATAATAATACGGCGCCCGAGGGTTGCTGGGGCGCTGGTGCTTCTGTTGAAGCTAGCAACCAAATGTTGCTTCTGCTTGATTTCTTCCATGAGGTTTACAAGCTTATTTATAGCCTCTCGGGCTAACTACCGATCTTATATTAGAGATCTAATCCTATCCACTCGACTCTTAAATTAAAGGACCCCCACAAACTAGAGATCCTAAATAAAAGGAAAGATTACCCTAAATGAGAGAAAATAGGGAAAAGATAATAGGGGCTTATCTTATCCATTAGGTGGAACCGGCTGGGGCGGCGCTAGCCCCCCTATGCGCCGGCTGGCTGATGCGCCCCCTGGCCACCAGCAGGCTAATGCGCCTGCCGTAGTGGATGCCAGTCATAACATCTCTCTCCGCCTGGAGAAACAGCTCGTCCTCGAGCTGGAACTGCGGGTAGAGGTCCTGGAACTCTGTCAGCGGCTCCCACGAAGCGTCCTCGGGCGCAGGCCGAGCCACTGGACCAAGACGTACCAAACATCTCGACGCTTCTGGGCGCGAAGAATATTCGCTGGTGTAGGTAGGATGCGGCCATGATGTATTGGCGGCACCAGTACTGGGGCTGTCGGGGTGTCACCGCAATGAGGCTTCAGCAAACCCACATGGAAGACGTCCTGGAGGCTGGCACCCTCTGGTAGCTGGAGTTGATAGGCCACTTGGTCCACACGCTCGTCACTGGGAACGGACCGGCGTAGCATGGACCTAGCTTGTCGTTGGCGCGCGGTTCCAACAAGTGGGTAGGTTGCTGGAGGAGGTGCAACCAGACCCAGTCGCCGACCGTGAGCTCCAAATCGCGATGATTCGCATCATAGTAGCGTTTGGAGATCTGCTAAGCCTAGAGAAGACGTTCCCGTACGTCCTCCACGAACTCGTCACGCTCACAGAGGAGTGTGTTGACGGCGTCCACGTGAGCAGTCCCCCTCATGTAGGGCAGGAGCGGAGGCGGGTCTCGCCCATACACCATCTTGAATGGTGAGGTGCCTAAGGTGGTGTGGAAGGACGTGTTGTAGCAGTACTCCACCCAAGGTAGCCAGTCCACCCAGGCCCGTCGAGGGTCCTCAGTAATGCAACGTAGGTACATCACGATCACCTTGTTGATGACCTCCGACTGGCAGTCTGTCTGAGGGTGGAAGGCCGTGCTCATGCGCAGGGTGACGCCGGCCCTCTTAAAGAGGTCGCGCCACACGTGTCCTGTGAAGACTGGGTCCCTATCGCTGACAATGGACGAAGGAAACCCGTGTAGTCGAACGATCTCGTTGAAGAATGCCTTGGCAACGGATGTGGCCGTTTAGGGGTGGCTGATGGCAATGAAGTGGGCATACTTGGAGAAGCGGTCCACCACCGTGATGATGACGGATTTGCCACGGACTTTGGGCAGCCCCTCGATGAAGTCCATGGCGATGTCTGCCCATACCTGCCAAGGAACATCAAGTGGTTGGAGTAGATCGACTGGCTGTACCGTCCTGGTCTTGTTCCTTTGGCACGTGCTGCACTTTTGGATGAAGTGTTGCACCAATGCACGGCCGCCGAGGATGTATATGTCGCCGCAGAGCTGATGCAGCGTCTTCTGTATGCTCTCGTGTCCAGTCCCATGTGCCAACGCGAGCACCTGGTGCCGTAGGTCGTCATGGTCCGATATGTAGATGCGTGACCCATGAAGGAGACCCTCTCTCAGTTGCCATGGCTCATCTAGTGCGCCTTCCCACAGCTGGCGCAGGAGGCCGTCCGTCTCGGGTACCGCACTAGTGGCGGCCCGAATGTCGTTGATGAACATGAATGAAGGGCTCGAGACGGTGATGGCCGCGACCTCGGCGTGCGCCGTGGAGTCGGAGTCGCGGCGAGACAAAGCATCAACCATCGTGTTAAAACGACCTGGCCGATACTCAATGAAGAGGTCGAACCTGAACAGCTTGCTGATCCACTGGTGCTGTGGTACGGTGGAGAGGCGCTGATCAAGCAAGAAATTCAAAGACAAGTGGTCGGTGCGCATGAGGAATCGTTGGCCGTACAGGTAGGGGCGCCAGCGCTGGACCGCTGCACAAACCCAATCAACTCGCGCTCGTAAGCTGCGAGCTTCAAGTGGCGTGCCACAAAGGGTCGGCTGAAGAAGGCGATCAACCCCCCATCCTGATGGAGGACGGCCCCGAAGCCCGCACCTGAGGCATCACAGTCGACAATGAACGGCTTGTCGAAGATGGGCATCTGTAGCATCAGCCCGGATGATAAGGCGCGCTTGAGCCCCTCAAATGCGTTCCCGGCATCCACTATCCAGGAGAACGTGTCCTTGCGCAGGAGCCGCGTGAGGGGCGCAGCGATGGATTCGAAGTCGCGGATGAATTTACGGTAGTACCTGGCGAGGCCAAGGAACCCCCGCAGTCTCCGGGCTGACCACGGCGTTGGCCATGGCTGGATGACGGCCACCTTGTCGCTGTCCATAGCGACATCGTCGACGAAGATCACGTGTCCGAGGTATGTGACCGATTGCACTCCAAAGTAGCACTTCGATCTCTTGATGTTGAGGCGGTGTGCTCGGAGCACCGTGAGGGCGAAGCGCATATGCTGCAAGTGTTCGGCCCACGATGAGCTGTAGATCAGGATGTCATCGAAGAACACCAGCACAAACTTGCGTAAGAACTGGCGGAGCACGTCGCTCATCAACGCCTAGAACGTGATCGGTGCGTTGGAGGTGTCGAACGGCATCACGAGGAACTCAATAAGTGGCCGTGGTGTGTTCGGAACACCGTCTTCTCGATGTCGTTTTGGTGCATGCGCACCTTGTGGTAGCCGAAACGTGGATCGAGCTTGGTGAAGAAGCGCGCCCCATGGAGCTCATCAACCATCGGGATCGGAAACTTATCCTTGGACGTCTTGTCGTTGAGGGCGCGGTAGTTGATGCAGAAACACCAGGTGTTGTCCGCCTTCCGCACCAAGAGAACCGGGGCGGAGAAGGCGTACGTGCTCGGCCGGATGATGTCCTAGGTGAGCATGGTGTCGCATTGGTGTTCCAGCTCGTCCTTTTGGAGCCGTGGGTACTGATATGGCGCACAACCACCGGCGCGGTGCCAAGGAGTAGGTGGATGCGGTGATTATAGGGCCGTGGTGGGGGCAGTCCCTGTGGTTCCTCGAACAGGTTGTCGAACTGCTGGAGCAGGCCGGCCAATAGCGGACGGTCAGATCTGGCCTCGACGGCGTGGAGCTCTGGTGTTTGGCTGTCACCTGGGGAAGATCCCACGCCCTTCCAAGTGATGCGCCGTGACCTCTCATGAAGGCCATGCATAAGTCCTTAAAATCCTAGAGTATGGGACCAGTGCGCGCAGGAAGTCGACAGGATGACATCGAAGCCACCAAGGTCAATGCCAAAGCAACTGATGGTGAACTCCTCGGTGCCAATAGTCAGTGCTACCCCACGTGCGCTGCCTTTACAAGGAACCTGGTCCCCGTTCGCCACCAAGACTCGCATGGTGGGATGCGACGCCGTGGGTAGAATAAGTGTGCGCAGGATCTCACCGTTGGTGAAGTTGTGGGTGGACTCGGAGTCGAGGAGGGCTAGTAGGCGGCAGCCGAGGATGTCGACGTAAAGGTGCATGGTGTTCTCTGTCCGGACGCCTGCGATTACCTAGAGGGAGACCATGGGTGGGGTCGTGTCGTCGCCCTCCGTGGTAGCCGCTCGCTCATCGTGTAGTGGAACGGCTGGCTCCCCGGCTATCTCGTCGATGAAGTCATCGGTCGCCTCCAGATAGAACGGTCGCTGGCACTGGTGCCCACGGACATAGCGCTCGTCACAGTTGTAACAAAGCCCCTATCGGCGCCTCTCCATCTACTTGGCCGGCGTGAGCCGGCAGATGACACGTGCCGGTGCTGGGGAAGCGGTCGTCGGGTGTGACGCTGGCAGGGCCAGGGGTGTGCCCTGTGGCGCAGTCGCGCCCACCAGACGGTAGGACAGCGATGGACCTGGGAGCTGTGGCGGCCGGGCCGCCCGTGGTGTGGGGATGGCTGTCATGGCGACCGCACGCTGCTTGAATGCTCGAGCCAAATGCATCGCGGTCTGTAAGTCTTGTGGCTCGCACAGCTCGACGTCCACCTTGATGTGCTCCGGAAGGCCCACCACAAAGAGCTCTGCCTTCTGGAAACGAGACAAATTGCGGGCATGGCATAAGATGGCGTTGAAGCGATCATCATAGTCTTGAACTGTCGATAAGAACGACAGTTAGGCAAGCTCGGATAGACAGGTGCCCCGAATCGCTGGACCGAACCGTAGGTGGCAAAGCTCTTTAAAGCGCTCCCAGCTAGGCATACCCTTCTCCTGTTCGAGGGTGTAGTACCAAGTCTGTGCGTCACCCACCAAGTGGTACGATGCGAGCCAGACCCAGTCCGAGGCCAAGGTGCGCTGGCCCCGGAAGAACTACTCACAATGATTGAGCCAGTTCAGTGGGTCCTTGGATCCATCATAGGTGGAGAAATCCATCTTGTAGAAGCGAGGTTGTGCGGAAGTTTGCGCCTCAGTGGTTCCGTTGTGGGGTGGCGCATCAGGGTTGGTCGTGTAGACCGTCCCTGCTATTGTCGACGACGATGGGAAGGATGGGATCGGCGAGGGTGAGTGTGGCACGGGAATCTGGTGGATTGGTAATGGTGCTGTCTTCTAGACCTCTAAGCTAGCGAGGCGCAGGGATATGTCGGCTATGGTACGGTTCATATCGGCTAGTGCTCTTGTCATGGAATTGTCGGACTCGTCTGGAGGGTTGGTGGTCGTGGGCGGCACCGCCATGGCGGTCAGCACCGGTTTGGAGGTGGGCGGTGGTGGCTTGGTGGTGGACGCCGGCGGCGGTGTGGATTTGGGTGGAGGATCTGACATCAACGATACAAGATTGGTTGAACTAGGGTTCTTACCGGATCGGCCGCGGAGGTTGTACGGATGGAAGAGAGGAGGGCGCGGCCTAGGGAGGCGGCGCCGTGGTGACACAGCACCCGAGGCTTGCTAGGGGCGCTCGTGCTTCTGTTGAAGCTAGCAACCAAATGTTGTTTCTGCTTGATTACTTCCATGAGATTTACAAGCTTATTTATAGCCTCGCGGGCTAACTACGGATCCTATATTAGAGGATCTGATCCTATCCACTCGACTCTTAAATTAAAGGACCTCCAAAACTAGAGATCCTAAATAAAAGGAAAGATTATCTTAAATGAGAGAAAATAGGAAAAGGATAATAGGGGCTGATCTTATCCACTAAGTGAGACCTGCTGGGGCGGCGTCAGCCCCTTGTGCGACGACTGGCTGATGCACCCCCTGGCCGCCAGCTGGCTGGCGCCTGCCGTAGTGGATGCCGGTCATAACAGAAGCACTTCGTACCTTAGGTATAGCCCCAGCCAATACAACGGTGCCTTTGTAATTGAGTAGGGCTTTTTAGTGACGAAACAAGTAGGTGGTTTGATTTCAGTTTCTTAAGTGCTCCCTTCATTTTTTTTTCCCTGGACGTTAGAACAAGTCTGTAGTTCATTTTTCATCAGGGGTGTTAGTTCTTTATGAACTCACTTCAGTTGTTTTGCTAGTGCCATACCATATTACACTGCCTATGTTGTCTTAATATAACTGTCCGGCCCGGGTAAAGGAGGGGTTGTGCTAGGCTTAGCGAAACAACTTATTTAGCTGTTTTAGGGAAATGAAATCTTACATAAATTCGTTGGGGCATCTGGGTAGGTGATAAATGAGCAAGAATCAGGTCGCACATCCTTAGTGACGCGCTACAACCCCACCAGTGTTTTGCGATAAATGAGCAAAAGTCCTCACATTTGACTCAACGGATGCAAAGGGTAAGGAAGCTAGCTGAGCCTAGTAAGTTGCAGGTAGGTAGCTGGAACGTAGGGTTGCTAAAGGGTATGCTTCGCGAGATAATCGATACTATGAATAGGCGACATGTGAATATTCTATCTGTTCACGAGACAAAATGGAAAGGCAAATGTTAAAATGGGTAGAAGATACCGGCTGCAAGCTTTGGTATACAGGAAAAACTACAAGAAAGAACAAAGTAGGCATAGTTATCGACAAAAGCCATAAGGATGGCGTGGTGAACATAAAGAGGCAAGGAGATAGGATTATTCTATTAAAGCTACTCATTCAAGATTTAGATTTTAATATAATTAGTGCTTATGCATCTCAAATAGGTATTGATAGGCAATTCTCGAAGGATTTGAGAGCGCTGGTCAGCAGCGTGCCTGTTGCTGAGAAGCTCTTTAGGAGACTCAATGGCCATGTTGGATCTCCTAGTGTAGACTTAGGGTTGTGGGTTATTGCGTGACTTAAGAAGGGAAGGGGGTTTTGAACTTTCGGAAAATTTGAGGAAGTTATTGCCTGACTCAATGGCTGTTCGGAAAATTACAGTTTGTACTAGAGAAACTGTCAGACAGTCAAAGAAGGATATATATATTTATATATATATAGTGCTGGGTCGATAGCGTCTCACGCAGAGCATCGACTTCATCCTGAGTTCCCAACTTCACTGCAACCCCTACCGCCGCCGCCTCCTTCCCCCTGCCCTGACGCATGGACCTGGCGGTCCGCGTGCATCGTGTGGAGGTGGGGAAGGGGCAGGGCCCGTGGACTGCATCCACCCGCGCTGGTGTATGTCGGTGGAGCAACAGCACCCGCCCCAACGCGCCGTGCAGCCATGGCGTGGTATTCCTGGAGCACGATTCGAACTATGGGCCTCTACTCCTGCAGCACTAGTGTTGCATCCACCGGGTGCCAGGGCCAAAGAAGATGGGGTTCTGGACAGTGGGTGACGGCATTCGGGCATTGCGCCGCTGCCGCGGCCGACGACGAGGCCAGCGGCGTAGATGCGTACAGCCATGCGGTGGCCGTTGCCACCGAGTGGTAAACAATGTGGGCTTGATCGACAAAGATGACAACCAGGAGGCATTTTGAGGAGGTCCTAGTCAGTCCTTCAAATATAGTTCCATCCAATCCACAATCTCAAATCTCTGACTGATCAAACCGAGGAAATCTTCCCCATCCTCTCAAGTTATACGAGTTCCCAATCCCCTTCTTGATGTTCGTGAGAATTTCATTTCTGTGTCCGTTGCTGATCTGCTGGTTAGGTTTGATTAGGTTATGATCCCATGCCTTATCCTGTTCATATTTTGCTAATCGGTAGTAAATTGGTGCGGTTGTGTTCGACATGGCAAGCCCTGGTTCTCGCTGCACGCAGATCTCTGTGCCACGATACAGGTACTATGGCCGTGCGCATGATTGTACGGACGGACTAGGCTTCTATTTGATTAGGCACATCAATTGGGTCTATTGTTTTAATGGATCATTTTGACAAGTTTCATGCGCATGCTGCGGGTCACTTGTTAGATCAATCTAGGCGGTGGTGCCAGTCAGTTCTTGCTTAATTTCTCCAGAATTCCACAAATCAGCGAGTCAGTGATGCCCTT
>BCLF01000124.1:532143-545697 GCA_001602275.1 Zoysia japonica | reverse complement strand
GCCGCGCAAGGCGCGCGGAGGCACCCAGGCTGGGGTGCGAGGACGTGCCGAGGGTGACGCCCGCGGAGGGGCCCAGAGCGGCGTCGCCGGGGAGCGCAGGTCGGCACGAGACAATATATGCCGCGACTGTGGCAAGCCTGGCCATTGGGCCAAGGATTGTCGATAGCCGAGGCGCGGCCAAGCTCACGTCGCATAGGCTAAGGAGGAGGAGCCGGCTTTGCTCCTAGCACACGGGAGCATCGAGCTACCTCCAACGGCATCGGCTGCAACGGCTCTCCCCCACCTCGACGAGCCGAGGGCACACGCCTTTCTTGGTGACGGCTCCAGCGACGACAAGGTCGACGGCTGGTTCCTCGACAGTAGTGCCACTCACCACATGACGGGTCGCAGGGAGTTCTTCTTCGACCTGAACGTCGACGTGCATGGCTCCGTCAAGTTCGGCGACTCTTCGGCTGTGGACATTAGGGGCATTGGCTCCGTTGTCCTCGTCGCCAAGACTGACGAGCACCGACTCCTCACTGGAGTCTACTTCATCCCTGTGCTGAGGAACTCCATCATCAGCCTAGGCCAGCTGGATGAGAATGGCTCGCGCGTGGAGATCGAGGATGGAATCATGAGGATCTGGGACCGCCATCGTCGCCTTCTTACCAAGGTAAACAGAGGCATCAATCGCCTCTACATCCTCAATGTGCAGGTGGCGCAGCTCACCGTGATGACAACGCCTGGCTGTGGCACGAGCGCTTTGGGCACCTCAACTTTGAGGCCCTGAAGCAGCTTGGCGACAAGGAGATGGTGCAGGGCATGCTGTGGGTTGAGCATGTGGAGCAGCTCTGCGACACCTGCGTCCTCACCAAGCAGCGACGACTCCCGTTCCCTCGTCAAGCGAGTTTTTGCGCCAAGAAGAGATTGGAGCTGGTGCACGGTGACCTTTGCGGTCCCGTGACACCAGCTACACCTGGATGCCGGCGCTACTTTCTGCTACTCGTCGACGACGTGTTCCGCTACATGTGGGCATATCCCCTCGACAACAAGGCGGCGGCAGCTGATGCTATCAAGCGTCAGCTGGCTACGGCAGAGGAGTGCGGCTGCAAGCTTCGAGGGCTACGGACCGACAACGGCGGCTGAGTTCGCGTCGTACTGCGCTGACGAGGGGATTAAACGCCACTACTCCGCGCCATACAGCCCGCAGCAGAACGGTGTTATCGAACGGCGCAACCAGACGGTGGTGGGGATGGCCCGGGCCCTCCTTAAGCAGAGGGGGATGCCGGCCATCTTCTGGGGAGAGGCGGTGGTGACAGCTGTCTACATCCTCAACCGCTCACCCACCAAGGCGCTCGATGGCAGGACGCCGTACGAGGCTTGGCATGGACGCAAGCCGGCGGTTGCCCACCTGCGCGTCTTCGGCTGCCTCGCGTTCGTCAAGGAGCTTGGCCACGTCGGCAAGCTCGACGACAGGAGCACTCCGAGAGTGTTCATCGGCTACGCGGAGGGCACGAAGGCCTACCGCATCCTTGACCTGGAGACACAGTGTGTGCGCACAGCGCGCGACATTGTGTTCGACGAAGGGCGAGGTTGGGCGTGGGGTAAGATGGTGGATGATGGCTCTACTCCGGCGTACGACGACTTCACCGTCGAGTACGTCCACTTCGAGGGAGCTGGGGGAGTGGGCCGCTCTTCTTCGCTGAGCGTGCCTACCCCAGTCCAAGAGTCTCCACCTACTTGGGCGACTGTGACGTCGGCTGCGACGAGCTCTCCACCGCCACCACCACAGCCGACCACGCCATGCTCTACAGCGCCGACAGCTACTCCTCCAAGCACGTCTACACCAGCACCCACTCATGTCGAGCACAGCCTGGTGAAGTTCGCTACCCCACTCTCTCACGACGAGGAGCGTGTTGACGCGTACCACGACGGCGAGCCATTGAGGTATCGCACGATGGAGCACCTTCTCGGCGACCTATCGGTGCTAGGATTGGTGCCTCGAGACCTAGAGGCACAGTTGCATCTTGCGTGTGACGACGGTGAGCCTCGCTCCTTCGCTGAGGCTGAGGGGCATGCGGCATGGCGCGCCGCGATGAAGCTGGAGTTGGATGCGGTTGAGAGGAACCGCACTTGGGAGCTCGCTGACCTTCCTCCTGGACACCGCGCGATCACCTTTAAGTGGGTATTCAAGCTGAAGAAGAATGAGGCCGGTGCCATCGTCAAGAACAAGGCTCGCTTGGTGGCACGCGGGTTGTGCAGCAGGAGGGGGTCGACTTCAACGATGCCTTCGCTCCCGTTGCACGGATGGAGTCCGTGCGTCTCCTTCTTGCGCTGGCTGCCCAAGAGGGCTGGCGCGTCCACCACATGGACGTCAAGTCGGCATTTCTTAACGACAACTTGAAGGAGGAGGTCTACGTGCACCAGCCGCCGGGATTTGTTATCCCCGGCAAGGAGGGCAAGGTGCTGCACCTGTGCAAGGCCCTCTACGGCTTGCGGCAGGCACCACGGGCGTGGAACGCCAAGCTGTATTCCACGCTGAAGGGGATGGGTTTCGAGCAAATCCCGCACGAGGCGGTCATCTACCGGCGGGGAAACGGCGGCAATGCCCTGCTGGTGGGTGTCTACGTCGACGACTTGGTGATCACGGGCACCAAGGATGCGAAGGTGGCAGCGTTCAAGGAGGAGATGAAGGCCATCTCTCAGATGAGTGACTTAGGGCCTTTCTTCTTCTACTTGGGGATCGAGGTGCACCAGGACGACTCTGGCATCAGACTTCGACAGACCGCCTACGCCAAACGCATAGTTGAGCTAGCTGGGCTCACCGACTGCAACCCAGCTCTGACTCCGATGGAGGAGGTGGATGCCACGCAGTACCGGCGCCTTGTGGGGAGCCTTCGCTACCTCGCCCACACGCGGCGGACTTGGCGTTCTCTGTCGGCTACGTCAGTCGGTTCATGCAGCGACCAACGACAGAGCACCAGCAGGCCATCAAAAGGATCATCCGCTATGTTGCGGGGACTCTCGACCACGGCCTCCACTACCCGAGGTGTCCTGGGGCGGCACATTTCGTCGGGTACAGCGATAGCGACCACGCCGGCGACATCGACACCAGCAAGAGCATGAGCGGGGTGCTCTTCTTCCTCGGCAAGTGCCTCATTAGCTGGCAGTCGATCTAGCAGCAGGTGGTGGCTTTGTCCAGCTGCGAGGCTGAGTACATAGCGGCTTCCACCGCTTCAACTCAGGCGCTCTGGCTCGCTCGGCTGCTTAGTGATCTTCTTGGCAGAGACGCTGAAGCAGTGGAGCTCAGGGTGGACAGCAAGTTCGCTCTGGCCTTGGCAAAGAACTCTGTTTTCCACGAGCGCAGCAAGCACATCAGAGTGAAGTACCACTTCATCCGAGGCTGCTTTGAGGAAGGGAGCGTCAGAGCAAACTACATCAACCCCAAGGACCAACTTGCTGATCTTCTCACCAAGTCCCTTGGTAGGATCAAGTTTCAGGAGCTTCGCGCCTGGATTGGGATGATTCAAATCTCCCAGAAGACGATACACAATACTTAGGGGGAGAATGATGAAATAAGTCTAGGGCAGCTTTTTATGCTTTAGCATCTTAGACTAGCTTTTCAGCTTTAGCCTTTATGCTTTAGCATCTTAGGCTAGCTTTTCAGCTTTATGCTTTTCAGCTTTAGCCTTTATGCTTTAGCATCTTAGACTAGCATCTTGGAATAATGCTTGGCTGCCCACCAGCCTATATATATGTATCCCTAACCCCTCAGGTTGGTCATGGCATTCTAGTGAGTAAGAAGAGAAAATTGCCCCAACTCTAAGTGTCATCCCTCACAATGCGAGTGTTCTATCTAATAGAGATGACACCGGCATTTAAAATGAACCTTCGTTCGAGATAACGGAGATCCCTGTGGGGCAAGATAATAAAATTTGACAGTTGTAAAATGAAACTTTCTTGCATCTTTTAAATAAAATAAAATGTTTTAAACTGCATTTAGCACTTGAGCCAGCCTTTATCTTTGAAACCATTTGCATGCATACATTATTGATAGGTGGTACGCGGTTTGCTGAGTATTCGTACTTACGGCTTTCGAATTTATTGTTTTTAGAGAATACCCGCGATTTTGACTTCGATTACGTCTCCGACGGACCGTGAAGACAGCTCCTACGCTCAAGCATGCCTGTGTGGATGAGGTTCGCTGGCTCTGCCACAATGATGTTTTCGCTGCTATTTCTATGAGGATTTCTCGATAGTGATCTTTCTGCTATGAAATGTTTTCGGCCTGCGAGCCGATGGACCCCATGGAGGATTATTCTCTAATAAATTTGCTTTGATCTGTTATTTTTTATTCTCGTTTTTTGTTTAATGCTTTTATTATAGTTTTTTGATTAATCACTTGTGATATCGTGCTTGTCAATCTGCTGAGATTGGCAATATTGTGGAAGATCGGGACTTATCGAAAGGTAAAAAAATCCAGTCGTTACAATTGCTATTAATGAGTTTATGAAATCAACTTATATTGCTTATAACTCCCTCTAGACCCGTGCTTGACGTCAAAACACTAGATGCAATGCATGAAATGCACATGAATGCAAAACAAGAATAAAAGATGCATGGACTAGAAAAAATACCCTCATTATATTTGAATCTTCTCGCAAGCTTACTCACAATGACCCTCATCACCTAGCCTTGGGCACTCCGTGAACATACTTCTTAAGCTCTTCCATAATCATTGCTATTTTGAAAGGGTTAGATGATGGTCCTACAAAACAAGAACAAAAAAAAGAGCAAACACAAGCAAACAAGTATATACAAAAGAAATGCTATTCTTTGTAGGATACTTAAGTGAAGTCCGAAAAATAAAAAATGTTTAGCTCTCCTTTTAGCCTGTTAAAGTTCTTCTCATCAAGGGGCTTTGTGAATATGTCGGTTAATTGATCATTTGTCCTCACACTAATAAGCTTAATATCTTTCTTGCCAACATGATCCCTTATGAAATGATGCTTGACCTCAATATATTTAGCATCACTTTTATGAAGAGTCATATTGATTGCACTCTCACTATCACAATAGAGAGGAATTTGGTTGTACACCAATTCGTAGTCCATGAGAGTTTGCTTCATGTAGAGAAGTTGAGCGCAAGAAGCACCGACTGCCATATATTTTGCTTTGACCGTTAAGAGAGCCACGACATTTTGCTTCTTAGAGCTCCAAGCAACCAATGATCTCCAAGAAACTGACATCCACCGGAGGTGCTTTTTCTAATCACTTTGCATCCGGCGAAGTCCGAATTAGAATAGTCAATAAGATTAAAACCTCCTTCTTTTGAATACAAAGACCTATAGTTCGTGTATACTTGAGGTACCTAATAATCCATTTGACAGCACTTAAATAAGATTCTTTAGAGTTACTTGATAATGAGCACATAAGCATACACTAAACATAATATTCGGATGAAAAGCGATAAGATATAATGGAGAACTAATCATAGATCGATAGAGCTTCTTATCAACAGGTTTACCACTCTCGTCCGGGCCAAGAATATCATTTGTGGCCATTGGAGTTTTGATTGGCTTTGAATTCTCTGTTCTGTAGCGCTTGTGGAAATCTTTTGTGTACTTCTGTTGATAGATGAAAAATCATTTTCTCCGTTAGCATGTCCTCACTTCCCAAGTGGTCGTTCAAAAGAGCAGCGGTGGTGCGACTCGAGTCCTGGCTCTTCCAGGTGATCAGGATTTGTCGCTCCCTGCTCAAGCGTCCTATCGTGATGTTCTCCTCTCCTCGGCTGTTCCTGTTCAGGAATCGCTGGAGGAGGGGGAGATAGTGGTTCTGCCATGTATCGTCCAGCGTCCGGAGGCTCGCGTGCTTCTGCCAAGGTTCGCCAGGATGCGGACGGCTGGCAGCTGGTGGAAGGGAAGCGGTCTATGCAGCAACGGGCACTGAGGTCTCTTGTCTCCCGGAGCCAGTACCAGAAGACCTACGTGGGTGCTGTTTCAACTGCTTCTCGCCGTCACATCGGGCTGCTTTCTGCCGTCAGCGCACTCGGTGTTTCACTTGCAAAGAAGCTGGGCATCGAGCTTTTGAGTGCCTGTGCCGGCGTGCTTCCAGGCCGGCTCACCCACAGAAGATGTCGGTCTGGTGCCGCCTGTCTCCTGCCCAAGACTTGTCGCATCCCGTCCAGGGAGGTGGATAGACTGGAGATGATGCAGTCCTTCATGCGACGGTGGAAGTAGAAAACCAGTGGATGCTGCCGCGAGCGGAAGTCCTGCACAAGCTGGGGCTGGAGGGCAGGTACCAGTTTCTGGGCGCCCTCGCTACCGGCGTCGCCGTAAGCGGCGTGCGTCAGGTCATAACTCTCGGGGTTCTCCTATGCGCTCGCCTGATCAGGTGTCAGATCTACAGGAGAGGCCACCAGAGTTGCCAAGGCAGGCGGCGATCTCGCCTTGCATTCTGGGGTGGTCAAATCATGTTGCCAGGGCAGAGGATGATCTTCGGCATGCGGTTCTAATCTACGTCGTCCAGGATTCACCAGTGTTTTCAGATGGAGCAGTTGGGGCGCTTCTTGCTTCCAGGCTCGAGCTAGCGGAGGGGTCTCTCGTTCTGTGTAAGGCCGGCCAGAAGAGCTTCTTGGTGGTCCTCCCAGAAGAAGCTTTGGTCCTGCGGATTGTTGGTCAGCGGCAACCTCTTCATTCTCCATACTTTAGTCTGCTGTACAAGAGATGGACTAGACAGGCGGGAGCCACCAGTGGAGTTCTCCCATTCTTGATCGATGTGGAGTTGAGAGGTATTCCAGTGCATGCTTGGGAAGCCTCGACGGTGAAACAGCTGCTAAACCCTTTTGCTTGTGTCAAGGAGGTTCATCATGTTACACAGATGGCGGAGGATTTGGAAGTGTTCAGATGCACAGTTTGGAGTTTGGATCCCCTAGCTATTCTGAATTCTCGGGAGTTGTGGATCACCGAGCCTCCAGTTGCTGCCGAGTTTGAGGAACAGCCTCCGGTGAAGCTGAGTTCTAGTGTATCCGGTTGATATCCGGTTCTCTCTGTTTAGCGGGAATGCTGGCACTAGGCATGGTCCATCCTCTGATCCAGAAGGGGAGGATGCAGAAGCTGCTCGCAGGAGACGCCGTCTGCAATCGCCATCACCGTCTAGTCCTGCTTCTCACGGCACGGGAGTTAGCGGTGCCGCTGGTAGCGCTCTAGGGGTGCAGTCCGTTCGCAACAGGCAGGGGGATCCAGTCAAAGGTTCTAAGGAGGTGCATGCAGCGGGGCGAGCTGTTGCCGTCTCAGCTGCTGGAACCCAGGAGGTGCATGCAGCGGAGCAAGCTGCTGCCGTTTCAGTTGCTGGAACTCAGGAAGTGCATGCAGCGGGCTGCGGGAACAAGTACATGCCGCCAACATTTCGATTTTGCAGCTGGCCTCGAGGAACCTGTTGTCTCCAGCCTCAACTGATATCGCAGAGAAGTTAGCTGGGCCAGCTGACATGGGCTTTACAAGTTTGATGGGCTTGTGTTCAGCGGCAGCTTCGTTGGACAGGGACTCATCGTCCCCAGGTGGTCCTGCCCTTCCACGGTCATCGTCGAAACCAAGCGTCTCTTTATCGTCTGACCTTCCAGGCGCTGCTGCTCAAGAAAGTCTGTTGGTACCTTCAAAGAAGCCTTCCCCAGATATTAAGGTTTATTCCCGGCGTTGACAGAATAGGTCCAATATTGGACCAACGGTTGCCCAACCAGTGGCCATTGAGGCGTTTGCGTCTCCAGCTGTTGAGACAGAGTCATCTCTGGCCGGTGCGGCACCCGCTGTAGCGAGCCCACCTCATGCTGAGGGCGTGGTAGGCACAGTGGTGCCTCCGCCCCCGGCTAGAGCACCATCCCCAACGAGTTCCCAGTCGGTATTCTCTAAGAAATGTCAAGCAACAGGTTTCTAAGATGCTTCCTCTGCCAGCAACAACGAGCAGAAAAGTGAATAATCGGCCACAAGGGTCTTCACCGCGTCGTAGTCGTCGTTTGGCAGAAGCACAATTGGAATTTCAATTACAAGATTTGTCACGGCGATCAAAGAAAAAGGCCATGAAGTGTCTGGGAATTATTGGTGAGAATGGTGGTCTTGATCAGGTAGCGCAGGATGAGTACGCGCAGCTATTCTCTCAGCCTTTGTCAGCTTCTCACATTCAGGCCTTAGCTGCTTTGTTCGGGTGGACACCCCCAGAGGATGTTTCCCCTGTGGAAATTGGGGCTTAGTAAGTCCAGGTGTTTTAGTGGTCGTTCCTTTTTTTTTTCATTATCCATGGATCCTAAGAGTATGTTAATTTGGGATGTGAGGGGTCTCAATTCCACAGCTCGCCAAGATTCTATTCGCACTATTGTGGAGTCCTTTCGTTTTGATGTTGTCTGTTTACAAGAAACAAAATGTTCAGAGATGTCTAACCATATTCTGCTTCAAATGCTGGGCGCTGATTTTACAAATTTTGTGGAGCTCCCATCAGTAGGGGGCTAGTGGTGGTATTCTAATTGCCTGGAGATCCTCTTTCAGCACTTCTGGGTTATTTCGGGTCGACTCCTATAGTGCTTCTGTTCAGTTTATTTCAGCAGAAGGAAAACCTTGGTGGCTAACATGTGTATATGGTCCACAAGTGAATAAGGAGAAAATTCTTTTCTTACAGGAACTAAGGGATGTTCGGGCTGGTTGTAATGGTCCCTGGCTCATAGCAGGGGAATTTAATCTCATTTACAAAACTGAAGATAAGAACAACTCTAATGTCAATCGTGCCATGATGGGTCGTTTCTGGAAATTTATTGATGATCTTGCAATCAAGGAGATTTATTTGCATGGTCTTTCTTACACTTGGTCGAACAAACAGACCAACCCTACTTTGGTCAAGCTAGACAGAGCTTTTCCCTCGACACCTACTCCAGAGTACAGCAACGGAAGGGTCAGATCATAGCCCTTTAATTCTCGGCCTTCAGGATAGGATGCCGGGTAAACGGTGGTTCCACTTTGAATCTTTTTGGCCGAAGTTGGAGGGGTTTGAAGAAGCAGTACAATCGGCTTGGACCTCCACTCCTGTTGGTTCTTGTATCTTCTCAAATTTGAGTTCAAAATTCATGGCAGCAGCTACGAACCTGCTGAGTTGGAGTGATAAGAAAACTGGAAATGTCAGTTCGCAGCTCAGTCTATCACGGGAAATCTTGCATCAGTTAGAGGTGGCTCAAGATGGTCGAATTCTTACAGCAGCAAAAACTTGGCTTAAACATAATCTGCAGAAGCATAGTCCATTTCTAGCCTCCCTCACGCGAACAATAGCACGCCTCAGGTCAAGAATTGGCTGGCTAGGGGAAGGAGATGCTAACACCAAGTTGTTTCATATGCAGGCAAGACATAGAAAAAGAAAGAATTTTGTTAGTAAATTGGTTAAGGGGGATCAAGTTTTTACCAATCATGGAGATAAAGCTCTGCTTATGCAGGAATTATTTACAAATTTGTTAGGATCCAGTATGGAAAGGCAGCAGTCTATTAATCTGGATTTCTTAGGAGTGAATTCTTTTGATCTTGCTGATCTGGACGCTCCCTTCTCTGAAGAAGAAGTTTGGAGAACTGTCAAACAATTGCCTTCGGATAAAGCTCCAGTTCCTGATGGTTTCACGGGACGTTTTTATAAGAATTGCTGGCATATCACTAAAGCCGATATCATGGCTGCCATGTCTGCAGTGTGGAGTAGGAAATTTTCAAATTTTGAGGTCATCAATTCAGCCAACATCACTCTCCTGCTTAAGAAGGATAATTTTATGTTAGTGCAACACATTGTTTTGGTCTGACAGATGGTTGTTGGGTCGTCGCATTGAGGAACTTGCTCCGCACCTCCATGCACTTGTTCCTAAAAGAAGAGCAAGCCTGTCCGGGAGGCTCTTACCAACCGAAGATGGATCATGGACATTCAGGGCACAGTTTCAATTCAGGTCTTGATGGATTTCTTGCGGCTCTGGGATGCTGTCCAGACTGTGCAGTTGCAACAAGGAGTGGAGGACCGTCATGTCTGGAGTCTAACCTCATCGGGACAATACTCCGCCAAGTCCGCATATGAGGGTTTCTATTTTGGTGCCACACTTTTTGGCCCTTGGGAAAGAATTTGGAAATCTTGGGTACCTCCTAAAGTCAGTTTCTTTATGTGGTTAGCGGTGCAAAACAAGTGCTGGACATCAGATAGATTGGCAAGAAGAGGATTGGATCATCATGAGAAGTGTCTTTTTTGTGACAAGAGGTCGAGACTATTAATCACCTATTAGTATCATGTGTTTTCATTAGTCACTTCTGGTTCTTATTTCTCCAGCAAGTGGGACTGCATGGCTTAGCTCCGCGGCCGAACGAAGAAGTTTTTGAAGATTGGTGGCTACGCTCCAGTTCGATGCTGTAGGGTGTGCTAGGGATGGGTTCAACTCGATCATCTTGCTAGGAGCCTGGACACTTTGGAAGCAGCGTAATAGATTTGTCTTTGATGGGGCACCAGATCTGTCTAGCGCTCTTACATTAGCTAGTGAGGAGCGGCAGCTTTGGGAGTTAGCCGGGGCTCAAGGGGTGTCATTTCTGACTGCCCCGCTGCCAGGAGACTAGGGAGGAGGTTTAAGTCTTTGGGTCACTTTTTTTTTTTGTTTTCGTGGGCGCGAATGTATCAAGAGTAACGTTGTACTGACAAGGGGTATTTTACCCTTGTTCTTCTTCTTAATCAAATGATATGCAGCTCTCCCGCGTGTTCTAAAAAAATAGATGAAAGTTCCCTCTTTCATTTGCTTGACATGAAAACCGAGAAACAAATGAAGCTCACCTATTATAGATATCTCAAATTCTTTGGCCATAAGATCACAAAATTCAGCATTATAAGCTTCATTAGAGAACCAAAGATAATATCATCCACATATATTTAACAAATAAAGAGATCATCATCAACATGTTTAGTAAAGAGAGTGTTATCAATACTCCCTATTTTGAAGCCCTTATCGGTGAGAAAATCTCATAGCCGCTCATACCATGCTCTTGTTGCTTACTTGAGACCATACAATGCCTTCTTCAACTTGAAGACATGATCGGGATGCTTGAGATCCTCGAAGCCGGGTGGTTGCTCAATATAAACCTGCTCATTAATATAGCCGTTAAAAAATGCACTCTTCCCATCCATTTGATATAATTTGAAGTTAAAATGTGAAGCATAAGTGTGTAAAGTTTGAATAGACTCAAGTTGAGCTATGGAGGCAAATGTCTCATCGAAGTCCACCCCTTTCACTTGAGAATAACACTTGGCAATGAGTCTTGCTTTGTTCCTCACGACATTCCTGTTCTCATCTTGCTTGTTCTTGAAGACCCACTTGGCACCTATGATGTTCTTGTGTTTCGGCCTCTTCACCAATTCCCACACTTGATTCTTCTCGAAGTTGTTGAGCTCTTCTTGCATAGTCAACATCCATTTGTGATCTTCTACCGCCTCATCAATGTTCTTAGGCTCTGTCAAAGATACAAAAGAGAAATTCTCATAAGCAATGTTAGCCGTATCATCATCATTAGAATCATTAGTATAATTCTGCTTATATTGATTTCTCCTAGTCTTTGACCCTTGAGAGGGACTCTCAATGATCAACTCACTTCTGTGAGCTCGAAGAATGGGTTTGTGCCTTTTTGAAGCCACTTGATGTGGTGCTGGCAGTGGAGAGGCATCTTGTATGGCTTGCTCTTTGTAGATGACAGTGTCTTGTTGTAAGACCCCCTTTTCAGGAAGGGGTGTCTACGTGCCACCTGTACCATTCCCTAGATCCGTAGCTGGTACGCACATTCAGAACAAAGTGGTATTTATCACACGTACTTTATTACATCGCACTAAACCTAAAAGGTTCGGCAAACAAGTCTAGAGTACAAGCATGAGTCGGCACAGCGACTCCAAGCAAACCACACTTATGCTATACACACTCCACAGGCAACTTGACGGCGGACGAGACTTCTACTCTTCATAGTCAGCATCTTCTTCGTCATCCTCGTCTTCTGAGCAAAAGTAGCAACAACGAAAGGAGTGAGTACAGAGGTACACAGCAAGTCCCAACAAGAAGTAGATAAGGGGTTTCGCCGTAGCGAAACAAGGAAAGCTTGGGGTTAAGTTTTGCGGAAAGCATGTTTTCATGCCGGCTCCCTACTAGAAGAGAATTTAAAGTAGAGGGAAGAGCATTTGCTATATTTTAGTAGAGTGGACCTGGGAAAGGTTTTCACCCCTCTCCGCAGTTCCCAAGTTTTATATTGGGCGCAAGCACTCTCGTGCCGGCCCTAGGCACATAGCCACGCAATCTCCAAAACACGGGTTGCTACACCCACTCACGCATCAAGGCAATGCATAAAGTCTAATCGTAGGGCGTCCGAACAGTAGCATGTCAATACCGTGACAACGGCCTATCCGGAAGGATTTTTAACTCTGCAGAGGTTGTACACTGTACCCACAGGTTATGCTACTCCTGATCATTAGAGCGACTTACCGCCTATCCACATCTACGCAGTTTTCCACAGATTCCACTCAAGGTGCAAACAGGGGCCATCCCTCGGGGTTTTCCAGGCCGTCGATGACGCGTCGGTACATTCCCGGAGCCGGGTCGTGAATATCCACTACATTCACGCCTTTTCCTGGTCCCCTCCAATCCCCGGGTATTACCAAACCAGGGGCTATATCCGCGGGCTTACACTCCCGTGACGCGGGCAATTACCGTCGAAGGCCAGGCAGCGAGTTATCTCACGCCCTTCTCCTGTTCTCTTGTGTCTTCACTACCGACCCCCGAGTGGTTCGATGTGGAAAGAATACGTAGAGAGAAATAAGTCCTACCCAAAAAGTACAGGTTTTGTGGTTGCACGGGGATTACTAAGTCGAGGGCTAACGAACCGGTCCTTATATGGCAGGGGTGGCGATCTCGTCCACGGCAGGTGGACCATAGCGAAGCCTACACACTTATCACCATCACCTCAGGTGAGCCCCACCCCACGGCCAGAAGCGTCCCCTCTTCACCTAGCACCAGTTGTTCTAATCCCATCCCTTTTGTTTATACTCACACCACCAAACTCTTTATAACTCGTTTCGTAAATTAATGATAGATGGTGTGGCGGTGTAGAGCACCGCAGATGGGGTCCTAAGCAGTTCTAGTAACAAGGTAGTATCCGTTCCGTAAAACTAACTAGAAACGGAAATCCCTACAGTTACCAAGGACACGTCGGTAATGGTTTTCAATGGAAATATCTATATTTATACAGCAAGTTACTGACATAAATATAAATACCTGAGATCGAGTAGGTATTAAACTACACAAAGTTTAACACATTCCAAAGTAGGCTAGCATCGTTGTCTATCGGCGCGGTAAATAAAACATGGGTGGCTCTTCGGGCTCTTGGGCGGCTTCAACTTCTTCTTCTTCTGCTACAAGCAATAGTTACAAACGACTACCAAAGAACAACCAAGAAACTAGAAAAAGAGACAAACATCAAACAAGTTATGGAGTTTGAATTGGCTAGGATGGTAGGGCTTATGATGTGGGTTCCAATGGTATATTGGTTG
>BCLF01000124.1:488501-519430 GCA_001602275.1 Zoysia japonica | reverse complement strand
ATTCGGGGTTTTCGGAAAGTTCGGGGTTCACGGGAAATTCGGGGATCACGGGAAATTCGGGGATCACGGGAAAGTTCGGGGTTTTCGTAAAGTTCGGGGTTCACGAGAAGTTCGGGGATCACGGGAAAGTTCGGGGTTTCGGGAAATTCGGGGATCACGGAAAATTCGGGGTTCACGGGTTGTTCGGGGATCATGGGAAATTCGGGGTTCACGGGGTGGCTGCGCTCTCGGCGACACCGGGCGTGCTCCCGACTTTGGTTCGCGTTCCCGATAACTTGCTCACGAATCTCGAGGCAATAACTAGTGTTTTGGAATCCTTGTGTCAAGCTTTACGCAATGGTGTGGTTGACGTTAGCATTTGGCTACTGCCGCAACAGAAACGCGGCGTGCCAGTGCGCGCTCCGGACGCGCTCTGGGCGCACTCTGGGTGCTCAGATTCGCGCGTCCGTTCCCGGCAGCACGGTGCTCCGCTAGATTGGAATCTTGGTGTGCACCTTCTCCATACCCTAGTACACACTGTGACGCGCGTGGTTTCACCGGTCGGCTTGGGACGACGGCCGGCAGCACGCGGGTGGCGGAGCACGGCGGTGACTCACGTGGACTGGCCAGTCGGCGCTACGGCTACCTCTCTCTCGTGCTCGGTTAGTTCCCTAGGGAGCTTGTGGTGCTACCAGTGCGAGGAATTGGAAGACGACGGCCGGGAAGGAGGTGCTCACCGGAGAGGGGTGGCGGCGGCTGAATTCGGAGAGGAAGGCGAAATTGGTGGCGGAGAAGATGTTTTCTGGCTAGGAGCTGTGGGGGTGCGCTGGGGTGTGATGGAGCGAAGTAGACGTGCAAGCGCGAAGTGGGAATGATTTCCAAATCTGTGGGGTGCGAGCTCAGCGCGGCAGTGAGCGGGGCAGTCGGCGGCAATCGTTGGACGGGCTCGGCTCCTGCGTGGCCGGTCTAAGCGTCATGGCGGCTCAGCGTGTAGCCAACGTGGGGTCCGCACAGGTCGGCAAGCGGCGGGCGGCGGCCGGCGGCTTCAATGGCGTCGTGACAAGGCCGCCGCTCCACCGAACGTCAACGCCGTTGCTTTTCCCCTGGCTCCAGTGCGATGGCAGAGGTTGACGGTGACGTGTAGCGCCATCACTGCCCTCCTCTGGTGCGGCTCACCAGCGCTGCCAGGCGGGCTGGCCTGCCCTGTCGGCCGATGTTCACGCGGCGAGCCAAGGAGGAAGACGACAGGGGAAGAGAGACAGGCTGGGCCGAGGGAAAAAGAAAGGTGGGCCGGCTAGAAAGGATTTCGGCCCACTAAATCAAATTTTCCCTCCTCAATTTCTATTATACTTTCCTAGTTTTATTTTTATATTTTTACAGCTTGGGATTTTTGGGAAAAATTCAAACTCCAAAAAAAAACAAAATTCAAAAGGAAAAAGAAGAGCTCAAACACTTGTCCAATTCACATTTTATATTTCAAAATTTTGACTTCTAGATAATTACCTTCTAATTTTCTTTTAGTTCCTTTTAAAGGAAAAATTGTAAAAATTGGCCTAACTAGATTGTCAAGGAAAGGAAAAATTTTAAAACCCTCTTTTTCTTAACATGAGATTTGGGATGTGACACTTGTAGTCGAAGCAGAGAGCTGCAAGTTTCATCAATTTTTGATGTCATTGTTGGACATGGTGGTGTACCACTTGATGTAGGTGATCCTTGGTAGCTTGGGGTAGAAGGCACTTGAGGTGGCTCTTTTGGTGCTCGTGCACTTGATGATTCTTCAACTTGAGTTGTCGATGTAGTGTTCTCATGTAGAGTTGTGGAGGAGTCTTTCAGTGGCGGAGTAGAAGAATTATCTTCTCTTGGTAGAACCTCTTCTACGGGCATCTTCCGCACCGCCTCCTACAAGGGTCCATCATCATCTATATCACAACTATAAGATTCTATGTTCTCTTGAGAATCATTAGTTTCATCAAATTGCACATCACATAATTCCTCAACAAATTCAGTAGTTGCATTGAAAACACGATAAGCTTTAGAGTCATCGAAATACCCGATGAGAAATCCAATGTCGCTCCTCTTCTCAAACTTACCAAGTCTCTTACTTTTCTTGAAGATATAGCATTTACATCCAAAAACCCAGAAATAGCCCACATTTTGTTTTCTTCCCTCCAATAACTCATATGGGGTCTTCTTCAAGAGAGTATAGCATGCCGTGTTGATAGCTTCAGCCCAAAATCTTTTCGGAGTCCCATATTTATCCAACATAGCCCTAGCAAGCGTGATGAGAGTTTGATTCTTCTTTTCTTCTACACCATTTTGCTTGGGGTATAAGTAGCCGAGAACTCATGTTTCATGTCAAGATCATCACAATACTCCTCAATGATAGAGTTCTTGAACTCTGTCCCATTATCACTTCTAACCTTCTTGATCTTAGCTTCAAATTTATTTTGAGCTCTCTTAGCAAACTTCTTAAAGTTTGAGATGGCTTGAGCTTTGTCTTTTAGAAAGATGGTCCATGTATACCGAGAGAAGTCATCAACGATCACCATGCAATAGAGGTTACCCCCAAGACTCTTCTAGGTAGTTGGACCAAAGAGGTCAATAGGGAGAAGTTCTAGAGGTTTTGAAGTAGACATTACGGTCTTGCAAGGATGAGTTGCAACTTGCTTTCCCGTTTGACATGCACTACACAACTTGTCCTTCTCAAAAGTTGTAGGAACGATGCTCACAAGGGTACGCTTCACTCTCGGAGTAAAGATACTGGCGGCCCGGCTGTCGCACACAATACCCAAGCACTAGAGCAAGCCTCCAAGGCTCAGGCACTCCCTCTTGGTGTTCTTTTGAAGTGAAGGACCCAGAACCACATACAAATTTGATGTCGTCTTTCACAATCTCCTCGGAAGCTCAAACAATGACACCTAACTGGTCTAGGCTGCCATAGACTAAGAGTAACAACTCGAAAACACTCCTTTCAGCCTCACAAGCTTTAGAAATGTGTGGATGCTCTTTTCTACTCTTCACAAGCATTCAAGATCTCACTAGATGCTTTCTTGTGCTCCCATGATGAACTTTGGCTATCAACAAATGATCTCCAACTGTTCTGGCCGCGAGCAAACTCCACAACAGCTCCCTCAATGGTTTAAATAGGTCACATACTCTGAAACAACCGTTAAGAGCCGTTGCCAAAAAGCTGACTGCTTTTTGCAGTCACCGGACTATCCAGTGACTAGGACCATCGGACTGTCCGATGACTCTTGGTCTCCATCTGGCAGAAAATATCCTCTTTGAAATCTATTCCATGTGGACTGGACTGTCTGGTTCATACCATTACTAGACCGGTGAACTTCTCTATTGGACTTCTAGAGACACCTCTTCTAGGCACCTCCGAGGCTCACTGGACTGTCCGGTCTTTGATCGAGGGACTGTTCGGTTATTCTTGATGACTCCAAAGAGCACCTCTCTCTGAACTTCGAGCTCTGCACTCACCGGACTGTCCGATGACTCCCGTCAGATTGTCTGATGACCTCCTGCCTTTAGCTCCCAGAAAACATCTTCTCTGGACTCCTGGCTGCGACCCTTATCGGAGTGTCCGCTGACACTGATAGACTCTCCGGTGACCTCTTTAGTTTTTGGAACTTGACTGCTTCAAGATCTTTATGCTTCTGGCTTCAACTCTTAACATCTTCAAGCATCTGCTGATCACTCAAGTGCCTCAGAGAACCTAGAGCATCCACACTCCTTAATTCCTGTAAAACTGAGACGAGTGACCCAATCCCTCTTAATAGTACCGGTGTTTCTTATAGACACAAGGCCTAAGTGCTAAGC
The DNA here is from genome assembly GCA_001602275.1 of Zoysia japonica. Taxonomy (NCBI): domain Eukaryota; kingdom Viridiplantae; phylum Streptophyta; class Magnoliopsida; order Poales; family Poaceae; genus Zoysia; species Zoysia japonica. Next base: position 515,626 of record BCLF01000124.1, on the reverse strand, counting down.
CACACATGGCTCTAATTCATTCTTAGCCTTGAACCAGCTTTCTCTTTGGAAACACTCCGGGAACACAAACAATCTTGAAGCAACTAACTCATAGAGGTGTAGAATAGTGTTGATAAACCTGCATCCAACGAGTTAGTTCATGGTTCTTATTCAATCACTAAAATTATTCATACTTTTGAGGGGCTTCATTGGTCATGAAGCTAACAAGTTGGGACAACAACATATGTAGTGTGAAAAAATTACAAATACCAATCGCTGCATGCCTATCATTGCTATGATAATAATCTCTAGACAGAGATACCTAAAATTTGAAAACAAACTTGTAGTATGAGTATCTACAACATTGCCACATCGCTTCTTGTAAGCAGTCCCCGACAACATACCCATGTTGGTCCTTAAGAGATGCAAGGTAAATGTACAAGCTTCTGCCCGTTGCTGCAATGAAATACAAATCATAGTGAATAGAATATCTGGGTATCTCTTCAGTTAACACATCCCATCATGAACAAACAGAATAAATCAAGTGTCTAGTTAAAAAAACTACTATGTTCACAATTACAAATGAAATAGACATTTTATTTGAAATTTTAAGTGTTAATCTACTCTCACTGCATTGGTGCTAATGTATTGACTCAAAAGCTTCTACTATATCATATACTACTGTATTTGGTTTCCTTTGTGACTGATAGAAGAACAAAATGCTCAGTCTAAAGTACGAATTACTAAACCTGTTTTAAGTACTCGATGTGTCTTACTCACAAATATCAGATGCGACTGATTGATATATGTCAAAAGTGGAAGAAAATTGTGTGTTACAAACCTTGCCACTCCAAAGCATCTTTGCGTCAGGTTCTGTACAGAAAATTAAATTAATCAGAGCCAGAAACAGTTATTCGAACTGCATAGCTGTCATTTTTGAATTCACATCAAGAACAAGAAAAGAATTTAAAGAAATTTCCTATTTAAAACAGTTCGGCCAACGTGTCCATCAGAGGACTATATACGTAGGTAGGTGGATGGAAATTCTCATATATTCACACCTGTAGAGTGGAGAATAAAAGGGGAAAACTAATAAAATATGATACATATTTGGATTGGGAAAGCAAACAAATCGTAAGGAGAATACAGCAGGCGTAGGAGTTGGATCTTGCGATCGCGGCCACCAAATCTCTCAGTATAGTTGTATTTATATTTATGGATAAGTTGTTCTTGTTTGATGTATTTGTCTATAAATTTAGGTATGATTATGCTAAGTTGGAGCCTACATATTTTTATAGTCAATGCATGTTTAACCTTCTATGCTACGGCACCGGATCAATGTGCGTTAGGTATGCTTTAGTCCTACCTTTGCTATCCAGAAAGACAAAGGTGTTGTTAGATAATATGAACCTCGGTTTAGTTTATTCACCTTCATTGAATGTGGGTGTACTCACGGTTTGTAGAGGTAGGCGGCAGGTGGTAATAGCCCTATCGATCTTTTGAAATCTTTTATGTTCGCATATGATGTAGGGCGTATTAAAGATGATGCACTTTGGCTTGCTAAACCGGGTCATATGGCATCACCTTGGTAGTGCTTGTGTGCCTTTGAAGTTAGGTCCTGGACTATGTATTGATTAGGTAGTACGAGGAAGTACATAAAGAACTTGTCTTTATGTTTACCACTAATTTGTATTTAGAGTAGAGTAGTCCAATGTGTGTGTCCACTAAGAATTTTTTTTTATTTGATTCTAAAATAATGACCGCTTCTTTTTTTTATCCTTTTTTGTTTTGAACTTACTTTTATGGATAGAATTTGATTTTTGATTTTTTTTTTCTTTGCCCTTCCGTTAGTTTGGAGTACTAACGGTGCCAAGGTGTAAAATGCATCTAAAATACATTTTTCGTTTATGTGTATTAATATAAGCACACACTATTTTGAACATAAAAACATAACTTTATTGTGACTGGGATAGTAATTTTGATAATTTTGTCATCTTTGTAATTCACTTAATAAACATGCAAACAAAAAATTTTATTAGTATATGTTAGATAAAGAGGTAAAATAGTCATTTTATATCTTACTTGACACTGTTAGTGCTCCAAACTAACAGAAGTGTCAAGAAAAGAAATAGGTCCTTCAAAGAAAATTTAAAACGAAAAGTGTCAAGGAAAGAAGAGGTCATTATTTTAGAGTCAAATAAAGAATTTCTTCTGTGCTTACCTTGTTTTAAACTTGGCTATTTCAATATGAGTAAAATAGCTTTGAATTAGTCTTTAAAATATGTTTTACCTAAATACTGCCCATGTCTTCTTTTGAGATAAATATAATACCTTAGAATACTCCTTTTTAAAATGTTACTATGCTAATTCCGTTTGCTTTCAGCAGTCTCGCTGATTTTGTATGATTTTACCAAAGCCTATACTTATGTAATTAGTGATGATGTAATGAATACCAATTAGCACCTTAATCTCAATCCTCGTGAAGCCATGTCAGCTCTTTATTTGAATCGTGCAATCAAAGTAAAACGATTCATCACGACCATTCATTTTTTCCGCTTCGTCTCCCTGCCCCGCTTAATCACCTACACCCGCTTAATCAGATTCAGCGCACGCCCGCCCCCTCCCTTCGTTTCCCTCTCCCCACCGCCCGCCGCCTCCACCCTTCCTCTCGCCACAGCCGCCTCACCTCCATTCCCCGTGCCCCCCGCCCGCCCGACCACCTACCGCCTCCTCCCTTGCTTCCCCCGCCCCGCTCGAACCTGCGCACCTCTCCTCGCCTTCCTGCCGCCGCCGCGCCCATTCGTTGGAGTCAGCAGCCGAGATGGCGATGCACGACTTTATCACGGGCCAGAACCCCAGCACCTACCGCCGCCTCCCCTCCTTCCCCTGCCCCGCATGAGCCTGCGCGCCTCTCCTTGCCTCCCCGCTGCCATGCCATCCGTCGGAGCGCGCGACACAGATGGTGAAACTCCACCTCATCACGAGCCAGAACAACTTCATCTCGGACGGTGCATCGAGTCCAACCTCTTCAGCACCCACACCATCATCGTCCTCGGCCAGTCTTCCAAGGTGCAGGTACACCCTAGCCTGGGGTCCGTCGACCATCCCCTTAGGTTGGAGCCGTAGATGTTTTCTGTGGATCTGCAGTGATTGTGAGCGACTATTGTAGGGAGTGCTGGCTTAATTCAGTTTTGCGTCTTATTTATCTAATCTTGCCATGGCTCTTCTGGTGCTTTTGTGTTGGAATTATGACCTCCATCTTATATATAGGCCATGTTGTGCTGAATCATCCAATGAGAGGGAAATGAGAGTGGACCGAAATTCTGATCAAGCAGGTTGAAGAGCATTTTTTATGCTCAGGGCATTCATGTAAGCTATATTCTCTGTTTTTTTGAAGAATTAGTACCTTCTATTTTCCTGTTCATAAAAGTGACATCTCTTTCAGAGGTCCTTTTCTGACTGCGCTATGGTTTGAAAACATATTTTTTTCAATCATCCCATACATGACTAACCAATTCCAGTTTTTTTGTCTAGGTTCTCCTTGGTACCGATTCTCATATGTGCAATGCAGGAGCCTCTGTCAGTTTCCAACTAGAGTTAGCAACACTGATGCAGGCTTTGTGTTGGGCACTGGAAAGGCACTTCTCAAGGTGCGCCTATGTTTTTGTTACTCTAGAGAACTTGAAATAAGCCTAATATGAAGAAGTTAAAAAGATTATATTCCTTTATATGAGGATTTTTTTTCAGTTACTTACCAATTTGTGGGTAAGGTTTCAGATGCAAGTTAATTCCTTACTGGTTGATTTATGGTACTGCTGTAACAATTTCAGAGCACGCCTTCATATGCTTCGTTTTTGGGGTACCTGTTAAATTTCACATCAAATGTAGAAAATAGAAAAATTTCTCAGGTTCCAAACGGATGCTTAGTCTTTTACGGTCCAGAACCTGGAGGTTCGCTAAATGAGTTCATGTCATCGAACAGCTGATCCAGCACAGGAATCCTGCTCACAGCACAGTAGTGCTGCATAAATGAGCACGAACTGATTTTTTTTTTTTTTTTGAGATGACACGTAATAAAATTGAAAGGGTTGGGGATTGTAAATACCCAGAGCCTACCTGAAATCAGACGGAATTAGTTTAAGAACAACATACCTGAAATCTGAAATATTTAGTACTTTCTCTGTCCCTTATAAAGTAATTTTTTTTGTTACTGTCTTTTCTCCTTCTATTTGACCAGTGATTATATGATATCTCAGCACATATATATGTGCACCTGAACCTTCTGTTTCCCTTGCTGATGTTGTTAGGGATAATGGAGCTGCGGAGGTAACCTCTGTCGTTAGTTCTTCTGCAATTAAAGAATATGTTTATGTTGACATTTCTTCTGGGTAGCCTGTAAGTTCAATGCCATTCTGAATTTTTCCTAGGTGTTGGAGTTCTTCCATTTAAGATGTGCCTTTGAAGATTATCTTCTGCCTGTCAAGTCTAGATCAGTGGATGCAGCCCCAAAGAATGCTTCTTCTCCAGTCCAAGAGTAAGTCTGAAATTGCAACTTCAGTTAGTTCCTTTTTTTAGCAATAGTTGTTGCCTTCTTTGTTATTCCATTTTTTATGCTGGCCTTAATTAACCGGGGATGTTTGGGTCTTCGTTCCATTTCTGATGCTTGCCGAAGTTGATTTATAGACTAATAGTGAGTATATTATTGCAGTGGTCGGTTCATTACAAACAATATGTTTCCTGCACAGGGCTTGATGTCGATGTCCTGCCAGAATCAACTGTTTTAGTTCCATTGTCTGTATGTGCTCAAAATATTTTATTAGATCTTATATGCGCCTTCAAACTATCTGAACTATGAAACCTTTCTTTTGCAGTAAAATACGTCCGGGGTATTTTGGCTTGAACTCTGTAGATTGGCCAATCAGCATCCATCGTCTATATTAAATCAACCAGGTGGTTGCAGGGTTGAAGCCATGATGTGTGAATTCTGGTAAGCTCTACTAACTATTTGCTTATATTCAAGGTTCAATTGTTCAGCAGCAAATTCCATTGTATCAAAGACTAATTTGTCAGACATATGGTATAGCTTAGAGCAGTGAATATTAATATCAAGACATCTTAATAACCCTTATCAAATGTTGTTCAGATAGGAATCACATATGTTTTCTGTTTGCATAAGCACCTAACAACTATTTACATGATACATCTATTTCTTTTATTTCATTTTACTATTCCGTAGCATCATGTGAGGTATCAGCAACTATCTCTTCAGGTAACCAGTTCCTCTTTAAGTATTTCTATAAACTCTGTGGCTTGAAATAAACCTGAATGAGTATCAGTTGAGCTGTTGATTTGCAGAACAGTTGCAGTATTTTTGGCACTTAAGCTATCAACATCCCTGGCTACGAGGGAACGGCCTGTTCCAATGGCTGGTTATGAGGTATGCTTGCAAGTGTAGTTAACAATTTCTCTGCTAAATGATGCTTTAGTGTTTGCTGGTTAGGTCTGCACAATTCCTGGAATGGACCTTTTATCGTGTTTCTTACATGTGTATCTGTTTCTAATGTATCCTTTTTTGCACAGTCTCCACTTGCTAGCGAATATGCTAAAGGGAAGTACAAGCAAGCCCGCAAGGTTTTATATGTCCTGCAGGTTAAGTACTTTCTCAAGAAAAAAAATCAGCAATCCTAAATAAATTTCTTCTTTTGCATAACTTCAATTAGGTGTTGACAATATTCTAGTTTCACCCTAGGTTAGAGGCGTGACTGGTGTTGGACAGTTATCCTTATTGTTTACAGATGATCCAATTGTTTTAGATGCTGCCCAATTTGTAGTATTGGTAATGACAATTTTTTAGCATTATATTTTCTAATGCCATGATGCAGCAATTTCATGTTTTGTTCATGTATTGTTGCAGTTTGTCACAATTTCTTAGCTAGCAAATGCTATTGCTTTTGTGGCCGATGTGTTGATAGTTATTGTTTGGATGACTACTAAATTTTACCACATCGTACAAAAAAATATTGAAAGTTAGCCAATGATACAAATTAATTGGAATATGTCTGTTACGCATTGGACTATATATTTATATTATCATCTAATCATTCATAAGATTCCGTAGCAACGTGCCGGAAAATCATCTAGTTTAGAAAGGATTTATTCTAGGCTAGATCGAACTTCTGCTCTATTGAGTGACATTGTCTTATCAAGCTTACTTGTTTTCTCCTTTGTGTGAAAACAGAATATTGTACGAGTAGATTCGATCTATCCAAGAACTTCACTGACAATCCTGAACCTCTACTGAGAAGAGTTCAACCCCGCGTTGTACCACCCCAGAGGATTCTTTCGGCAATCGAGTTATTCAAACATGTACCATCACGCTCTCAAGATATGGTTCAGAAGACACTCCATGAGTTCTCAGCTCTTTCTGCTACTTCTATGCTTACAGGACCTACTATTAACACTGAAGATGTCAACTTTGAGATCAACATCAGCCTCATCACCATGGTGCAAGTCAGCCCATTCTATGGGAAGGCCAACAAGGACGCAACTGCCCACATGCAACAATTCCTGGAGCTCTGTAACACCTTCACCATCAAGGGAGTCACCCAAAACACCATTTGACTCTGACTATTCCTATTCTCTCTGTCAGGGAGAGCGAAACAATGGTTCTACTCTAGTCAAATTGCTATGGATACCTGGGACAAGTGCTCCAATGCGTTCCTCGCAAAGTTCTTCCTGATGGGCAAGACCAATGCCCTTCGTGGAAGGATATCAAGTTTTCAGCAAGCATCCAACGAGTTGATCCCTGAGGCACAGGAACGCTTCCAGGATTACATCATGGTATGCCTTGACCATAGCATGGACGACTGGCTCCTGATTCAAAACTTATACAATGGGCTGACGACCTCAACCCATGACAACGTTGATGCTGCTGCGGGAGATGCTTTCTTCTCACGCACCGTCACCAAGGCAACGGGCCTAATTGAGAAGATGGTGACAAACCAAAGATGGAGCGATGACCTACTTCAGCCCAAGAAGTGAGGTATGCATACCGTTAAAGAAATTGACATTCTTGCAGTGAAGATGGACCTTCTTCTGAAGTGCCTCGATAACTCGACGGAGATGGGATCCATCCAAGCTCTGTATGCCCGCATAACTTGCGCGGTCTGTGGCAACATTGGACACTCCAAAGGCGACTACCCCAGTACCTGTAAAGTCATTTGCTGGTTGAATAACAACAATAATGGATAACATCCACAAGGAGGGCAAGGATGGAATCAACCACGGCCCTTATACCAAGGAGGTAACAATGCAATTTTAATAATTCCAATTCTAGCCAACCTTCTTTGAAAGATTTTGTTTTGGGCCAAGCTAAAATTAATGAAACCACTGCTAAAAAGCTTGTTGCTAATGGTAAGATTTTAGATAGCATTAATGCTAATTTGGAGACTTTCTCCTCCACCATGAAGAGCTAGCATAGCTTTAATAAAATGTTAGAAACTCAATTAGTTCAGCTAGCTGGTTTGTTAATTTCCTTCTGCACAACTTCGTAGGATTCCAGGGCAACCCGAGACTTCCTAAGAAAATGTCAGGGCGGTGACCACTCGTAATGGCAAAACCAATCGAGATCCGTCCAAACCTAACCATGTAGAGAAGGAAATAGGGGAAGAGGATGAGGAGGTGGAACCTTCCAAAAAGAAGCCCCAAGAGAAGGGGAGCCATGAGGGAAAGGTGGCTCTACAAGAGTTCTTCGACACCAATATGATGCTATTCCATCATCGCAACCGGAAGTCAACCGTGGATAAGCAATTCACCCGCTTTGTATAAGTCATTCAGAGAATTCACATCAATGTCCCTCTCTTGGATGTGATGCAAGTTCTGACCTATGCTCGCTATCTGAGCAACAAGCGGCTGATGCCCACCACAGAGATAATCAAGCTAACAGAAGAGTTTAGTGCTGCTATACTCAACTGGCTTCCGCAGAAGAAGAAGAATCCAGGGTGCCCCACCACCAACTGTTTCAATTGGCATGCAACACTTCAACCAAGCCCTTTGCGACCTTGGAGCTAGTGTTAGTGTCATGCCTAAGGTTGTGTTCGATAGGCTGAAATACACCACGCTTACCCCAACTCAAATGCAATTACAGGAGGCCGATTCTTCAGTCTGTTATCCGGCAGGGATTGCTGAAGTCATTCCGGTGAAAAATCTGAGGTTGCTTCATCCCTGTGGATTTCGTGGTGCTTGACATGGATGTCAATAAGGAAACTCCACTTATCCTTGTTCGTCCATTCCTTAGCACTACGGATGCCCACATCTATGTGGGTGCTGGAGAAATCTGACTCCACATCAATGGGAAGGAGGAGAAGTTCAATTTTCAGCCCAGGCCCGAACAATGCAACATGATCAAAATCAAGTATGGGCCCAATTCTCAGAATATCTAGGAAGTTGAAGTCACTCCACCCAAGAAGGACAGCCTAGTTGTGTGCACGAAGAATTTCAGAATTTCCTGGAAAGGGAGGTGAAGGTCCAGGAGATGGAGTACACCCAGAGGAAGAGATTGAGAGCAAAAGCCAAATCCAAGGTCCCAAAATCTGAAGGATCCACGTCATCACCCCCCACCAATGAAGATCAAGAAATCCAAGAAGGTGCGGCAAGTCACGAAGGAGCAATCATCCGCGTCATCTTCTCCGACGGGCAATGCGACATCGAGCTGAAAAATGAAGGAGAATAGTCTTGATTGTCAAACTCAAAAGATAAGTCCTCACCGAAAGAATGAGCCACACCAAGAGAGTTCCAACCAAGGGGTAAGATAAAGCCAAGTCAAGCCCCCAATGCTCCATCCATGAAACCCATGATCAAGACTTGGTTCTGTGCTCAAACATTAGCATTCGACCCAAGCTCTTTCCCTGCCCCAAGTCACCATGACTACAAGCACGAGCTTGCAAGTCTCAACCAAAGGATGGAGGACATCAACTGGCGTATGGAGGAAGTCCAAAACATGGTGAATGATGTAAACATTGCACTGCAACTGGGTCAAGATGACATGAGAGCCTACTTCAAGTGGCAATGGTTCAGTCCAGCACTAGCACGTTGAGCATAGAGCTAGCTTGGAGGAGGACCCCACTCTAGGGTAACTTGTATCTTTTCCTTTCTATTTTATTTTCTGCATAGAAAAAAAATCTGCATGATAAAAACTAAAAATCATAAAACAGAATAAAATTTGCTTAGGTAATTTTTGCTTAGTGATTCACTGTAAGAATGCTAAAGTCTTTAATTTGGAAATGATAAATAGTTGCTCTGTGTTTATTCTCTCCATGTATCTCGTTTACAATCTAGTATTCTCTCAAAATATTGAGTATTGTTGGCTTAGAATTCACCATGATCTTAAACTTTGTGGGTAGCATAAAGTATGATCTAAGTTCAGATTATTGCGAGACATATATTGTAAAATAGAGATAACATGATTTGTCTCCAAGTAAGGCTTGATTCTAGATAGTTTGAAAATAAAATCCATATGTTCCACAATGATGAAAATTCCTATCAAAGCCATATGTAGTGCTTCATTAGCAAATACCTTACACATATGCTTCTTAGTATTACTTTGAGCTTTGTCAAATTGTTGTGACCCTAGTGAGATGTTGACCATGCTCATATTGATCAAGATACAGGTACACATCATGCTCACTTTGACGACCATCCACCACCATCCAAATAAGAGGCTCATTTGAAAATTGTGATCTCTCTTTCTCTCTGAAAAAAGAGACATGGCTATGCAGAAAGAAAAAAGAAAACGTGTGCTGAGAATAGCATCATGAAAAAAGAGAGAAAAAGATAGCCATGATCTCAAAATAAAAGAGAGAGAATCACTCAAAAAAAAAGAAAAGTCTTATTCACCACCACTTCCACTTATCCATACACTTGCACATCTTGATCGTAGAGTGTGAGTAACTATCTCCATAGGTTGGGTCTTCGACTTTGCAAAATAAGTGATGCAAGTATGCCTTACATATTCGCCACCTTGAGCTCCAACAAAGCCTCATTTAGTGGTAGGGAAAGAAAGGCAAATCAATGCCTTTGGTGAGAAATTATACACATTGAGCGATTAAAGAGTGTACAGCCTTGAAACCTCTGAAAATAAAGTCAAGCAAGGCACAATAAAGTGTACACTCTTGAAAAGTTCAGTCTCTCAACCGCTGAAGACAGGGAAAAGCCACAAGCCCCATAGGACTAAGGTGTAAAGGTGTGTATCATTGCCAACTTATTCAGTACAAGGTAGAGTAGCTATATTGTAGATATGGTACATGTTGAGAGTTAGACATAGTAGCAACTCTTGATCCACCGAGCTTTAAGTCTTTATCATTACTCAGACGAGCAAAGGTTAAGCTTGGGGGTGTTTATTGATGGTTCTTAAGTACCATTTATACCTAATCCTCGGTAAATAAAGAAAGACTTAGGATTTCTTGCTTGCATTTTATTCAAATAATATAGTTCCACTTGTACTTGGATAAAAAGTGTATGCAGGTAAAAATCAACCATATAAAGTGAGAAAATCCACCAAAATGGCAAAAGTCAACCAACCGACGAATCCAACGCTGCCATGTGGCAAGGAGTCAACTCGTGGAGATAGAAAGAATATCCAGAAAAATCTCCAAAAGAATCCTGTAAAAGACCCACCAGAGGGGGACCTGGCCAAAGGTCGGCCTGGGAAGCCCAATTGCAGGGTCAATCGACCCGTAGGTCAGTCGACCTATTATTGCCACTTCTCCAGGGTGGCCTCCACATGCTGGTTTTTCCGAGCTTTTTGAATAGATTCTCGATGGCTTTGCACGTGAACCAATGAAAGGATCAAGGACAACAAAAAGGGGTTCAATCGGTGGACTTACGAAACTCAATTTCTATACAAACTTAAACTTCAAGACTTTGATCACAACGAGAACGATCCATACAATTTTAGTAGGCCAAGACCCCTAACAATACTAGTGAGAGAAAATAAACAACAAGCAAGCAATACCACATAGCCACCAAGAGGAATCACAAAGCAACCTATAACTCTACTCGACAAGTATGAAATGCGAAAAGTAAAGACAAGAGTTAAGAAAATACTTAGCAAATTTTTACCTGAGGTCTCAGAGGGTTGGCGTTTTCTCTTAATCCTCGTTGGACCACTCCCATCAGAGTATCGGACCCACCCGTCATTCTCGAAACGGTGCTCTCTAGGATACGCTTCACTCCCAGAGTGAAGTCATCTGCAATCTCGGCTGTAGCGAACAATACCCACTCGTAAGAGTAAGTCTTCAAGGCTCGGACGCTCTCTCTTGGTGTCTTTTTTAAGCGAGGGACCTGAAACCGCTCACAAACTTGGCATTGTCTTCCATAATCTTCTCGAAAGCTCGAATGACTCTTAGCCAGTCTAGGCTGTCAAACCATGAGTAATAGGCAAAGATCACTAATCTCAAAGCCCTATCTCAAAGCCCTATAAGTTTTAGAAGTGTATGAATACTCCTATTCACTCTTCTATTAGCATCAAAGATCTTCAATCATGTGTTGTGCTCTCTTCTTGGTGTCCTTGGTCTCTCACAAGTTTGCTCCAGCAATTCAGACCTCAGGCACACTGAAAAACGTCCCCCTCCATGCTTTAAATAGGTTCTAAGCTCAGAAACAACCGTTGTAATGTTGTGTCATAAAGCAGATTGCTTTATCTAGTCATCAGACTGTCTGGTGACTCTCCACACTGGACTATCCGGTGACTCTCCACACTGGACTGTCCGGTGACTCCAACTTCCAGTAGGCCAAGGAAACACCCTCTCGAGAATTCATTCTATATGACACCAAACAGGCCGGTGCATAGCTTCGCCGGATTGTTCGGTGACTATCACTTTTGACTTCCAGAGACATCTCTTTTGGACTTCGTCCTCAGGCTCATCGGACTGTTCAGTGACTCTTCTTGAAATAGAAAACTTGGGCTTCATCTTTTTGACTTCAGCTTCACTTTCTTTGCTTTCTCTGCCATCATTAGTGCGTTCTGAGGTAACTTAGAGCATTCATACTTCCTAACATTTGTATGACCCGAGAATGAATGACTTTGACCTCTCTTAATAGTATCGACGATCTTATAGATTCTAGCTAGTCCTTAGCCTTGGTCCTTTAATGTCAAATACTCCTCGTCTTAAGATCATCCTTGTCATCTATTGAGAAAGCCCACCATGTTGATGTAAAAATTGCGGAGTGGTACCTAAAATCACAAATGTTTCCTATGGTGCTCACTTAATGGCCAAAATCCATTCATACTTTTTTGTGGACTTCAAAGGTCATAAAGCTGATAATCTCTCCATTTTTGTAATTGATGACAACCATAGTACTTACAAACAAGTTCACACGAGATGATATCTAAAGATAGAAGAATGAAGCACATCTTGAAAGCATCATGAAAAGAATTGAAATAAAGAACACATGATGCAAGAAAATTACCCCTTACCTTGATGACTCCCCCTTAAAATATGCTTGAGTTCTCCCCCTTTGTTTTTCTCATGAAACTCTCCCCCTCTTGTTTGTAGCTTTCTCTTCCTCTTTGTCATCTAATCACACAAAAAGGTTTCATCGATGAAGCATATAGAGAGGAGAAAGCTAGGTAGACAAAGATTAGTGCACATAAAGATAGGAATGCACAAGAGAATCTGTAAGACAATTGTATCACAGGGAGAATCATACACAAAGAATAACACGGGGTTAGTCCTGAAACCAAGTGTATTCCAATGAGCTAAAGCGAGCAAAAAATACAAGCTTATCAAAATAACATGAAGAAGAAATCCACCAAAAAAAGATCCAAAGCCCTAACTACCCATCCACGGCCCCCCTAGACAGTTAGCCTCGCAAAATGCTACAACCACAAGTCTCACCCCCGACACTTTAGACCAAGAAGAAATCAAGTCCTCTGTTGGCGTGATTGGAGAGTCGGGAGCAGTGACGGCTGGTGGCTGCTCCTCTGACGTTGACATGACTGCTACTGACTCATCACATCCTGGCTGCTCAGAATCATCAAATGCACAAGAGCACAAGACGATGTCAGGGAAGGTTTCTTGCCATCAGCTGAAGCTGGCTGATCTGATCGGGTTGTGGCAAGGGCCTGAGCTACCTCCTCTGTAGAATATTCGGTCTCAACTAGGATAGCTACATTAACACTGCTAGGTTGCTTGTCTGTGGTGGCTACTCGCTCTGTCTCTGACACTGCTGGTGGTGGCTCTGACAGCATTGACTCTGCTGTGGTAAACCTCAAAGGAAAGAACTCTCAGATCAAACGGAGAGCTACCAACAACTGTCCCTATCTTCAATGTCGCAACTGTGGCTCTAGGCTCTACTGAAGCTAGTAATGCCAACATGGAGAACGAAGAAACCGAAGAAAACTGAGAAGCTGACACAGGTACATTGGCTCCTCCGATAGTCACAGAAGTACTGGCTGTTCTGAAGGGTAGAAACGGTGAAAGTGGAGCTGTGAGCAAAGTACTAAAACTGGGCTGCTGCTGTGGCTGCTGAAGCTGAGTGGCGAAAGCTGGCACCAAAGAATACTGAGACAGTGGTGCTGTAGGCTGCAGCTTTGAGGGCAGGGAATCCGGTAGTTTAGTTGTCAGAAAAGCAGTCAATGGTGGTATACCAATCCCCTAGAGATAAGGTGCAATCGCTCTAAACCCGACAGACATATAAGATATAGTCGCTGCCATCTCCAATTGATTGCGCTGTAATTTCTCATGAAACTCTCGGAGTGAAGTCACTGTCGATCCCGGCTGTAGCGAACAATATCCACTCGCAGGAGCAAGCCTCTAAGGCTCGAGCGCTCCCTCTTTGTGTCCCTTTCAAGTGGAATACTAGAAACTGCTAACAAATTTGGTGTCATCTTCCACATTCTCCTCAAAAACTCAAACACTGGCTTCTAGCCGGTCTAAACTGTCAAACAAAAGTAATAGGCAAGGATCACTCTTGTCAAAAGCCTATAAGATCTAGAAGTGTATGAATGTTCCTATTCACTCTTCTACTAGCACCAAAGATCTCTAATTTTGTGTTGTGCTCTCTTCTTGGTGTCTCTTGCCTCTCACAAGTTTGTTCTAGCAATTCAAAGCTCAGGCACACTGAAAAATGTCTCTCTCCATGGTTTAAATAGACTTCAAGCCCAAAAACAACCGTTAGAACATAATGTCGTAAAGTAGACTGCTTTATTCAGTCATCAGACTGTCTGGTGACTCTCCACACCAGACTGTCCGGTGCACCACCGAACTGATCGGTGACTCTAACTTTCAGCAGACCAGAAAAACACTCTAGAATCTATTCTATATGACATCGGACTGTCTGTTGCATACCTTCTATGAGACTCATGGGTAGAGGCTCAACTTCTATGGCTTGTGGTGAGGGAAAACCATGAGATTAGTCTCACTTTGCTAGTTTAGAGAGGGATGGACCAACTTAAATAGCCAAGAATCCAAAGCATATTAACCTCGGGTTAACCCTTTTACGCGAAGTGAGGATGAAAACGTAAGCGGGTTGCTGTGTAGGTGTGGCCAACACAGTATGTGCTGGGCATGATCTGTATTTAGGCTTGGGCTGTTACAGAATAGTATCAGAGCTGACTTTCACTGTGTCACGGAGGCGTGCAGTCAGGTGACGCAGATGCGGTGTGCATGGCGCGTGGGCTCTGCAGGCTCACGGCATGACACGTAAGCTGGCACTGATGTACGACGTGGCCAGGGATGATCGATCCTGATTGTCTATCCTTAGAATGAGTGAGTTGCCTCGACGATGATGTCAAGTCCTTTGAGAGAGTCTGTGAGACCCATGGGTAGAGCCTAACTCCTATGGGTTGTGGTGAGGGAAAATTATGAGATTAGTCCAACCTTGCTAGTTTAAAGAGGGATGGACCAACTTAAATAGCCAATGATCTAAAGCATATTAATTTTGGGTTAACCCTTTTACATGAAGTGAGAATAAAAGCGTAAGTGGGTTGCTGTGCAGGAATGGCCTACACAGTGTGTGCGTGGGCATGAGCTATATTTGGGCGTGGGCTGTTACACTTTCACCGTACCGTCACTTTTGGACTTTTAGAGACATCTCTTCTGGACTTGATCTTCAGACTCATTAGACTGTTCGGTGACTCTTTTTGAAACAGAAAACTTGAGGCTTTATCTTCTTGACTTTAGCTTCGCTTCTTTTGCTTTCTCTGTCATCTTTAGTGTGTTCTAAGGTAACTAAGAGCATTCATACCTCCTAACATTTGTATGACCCGAGAACAAATGACTTGAACCCTCTTAATTGATGAGGACATCTCATTATTGGATACACATAACACTCCACTTACTATAGATGGTCCAATCATAAAAGCTCGTGCACAACAATTGAATTTAGAGATGAGCTCATTCTTAAATACATATCTTTCTTCATTTGAGAATAAATTGCTATTTAATGATTTTATCAAGATTAGGAACCTTAGAGAGGGTCAAGGAAAGCATGAAGAAGGACTTAGAGATGCTCAAGATCAGCAAAGCACGCTAAACCCTGGAGGAGATTCAATCCAACTCGGAGTCGAGTTGCCCTTGGGTTCTAGGAGCAGTCCGCACTAAAACGGATGCTCAGATCGCATACGGGATCTGTTTTGGATGTTCTAGATATGGATAGAAAGCTAATACATAACTTTTCTAACAGCATCAGTCTCATCTCTAAATTTGACCAGAGTCAGCAGGAATCGTTAAAAAGATGATATCTAGAAACTGCTCGAGTGCTGCGACACTGTCTTTTGGCCTTTGGGCCGTGTATGTTTTGTAGGCCCATTAGTATTAGGGTTTCCCCCTAAGGACGTCTCAATCTCTATATAAACAGTAGCTGCCACCATTAGAATAGGTTTTGATTAGTTTTCATCTTTTATAAAACAGTTTCACTGTTTGACGGATTGTTGGATTCGAACTTCATGAGTTAATTTAGAGTTCGCAATTGAG
This sequence comes from Zoysia japonica, assembly GCA_001602275.1. NCBI lineage: Eukaryota > Viridiplantae > Streptophyta > Magnoliopsida > Poales > Poaceae > Zoysia > Zoysia japonica. The sequence continues at coordinate 499,673 of BCLF01000124.1, read as the reverse complement.
TTGCATTCTTCCTTGTTTTTGCTTGTGTTCTTCAATTCGCAAGCTGAAATTAACTTTCTTGGCGAGGTCAATTGTGTGTGCATAGTTGATAACTAGAGAATAAGTGGTGCTGCAATTGCAGAGTTCAAATCGTGTTGATTTGAGACCGAATTGATTGTGTGTCTCATCTCCACTAAATCGAGAGTTACTACGATCTGACGGAAGATTGAGAACCACATACACATTAAGTGGTAATCAGAGCTTCAGGTATACCGTCAGGTTCACATCTATCTTTTTTAAATTTGCATTCATCCTATCGTCCACAGAAAAGCCGTAACACAAAAAAAAGTAGATTATTAAGTATTTCTCTGTCCAAGCTATGTTTAGTCTTTGCATAATTTTATTTCAGAGTTCGTAGTATTGAGTTTGTGTTCTAACTTTGTGTTTTGGTTACTAGATTCGAATTTTTTTTGCATCCAGTTGTTTTCCTTCATCGTTTGTCGCTTGCATTGTTCAGATATGTTATCGTGTTACATCTGTTATTTGTTTACTTTGCATCAAAATTTTATTCCACCCACTCACCCTTATATTTTGACCACAAACAGATCCACGTTTTAAAGATCCACCTCCTCATATTCATCCGTTGCTCAATCATCCACAAAATCACCACTTGATTTTCTTCTGATTACGTTTCATACCATCCAAAAAGTGTCTCGAGCACCTTTTAGTAAAATGGACATAAATTTTGCATACGAACTCAAAATCAGGCGCATTTTTTTCAAATTATCAGAACAAAAATTTGGCTCTTCCTACTTATTTGTTGTTCGAAAAAAAATTCAAGGCTAAATTCGCCTGAAAGTGGACCTTTTGTGATTTACAAGATTTTGCGTGCAATTTTAGACACATTTGTGATTTTTCATAGAACACATCATTCATTTGATTGATCTGAAACTTTTTGGTATTCTTGTTTTTGTTCCTCTAAAAAAGAAAAAATACTAAAAATTCAAAAGAAAAATAAAAAAGTGACATCATTGTTTTGTGCTATACTATGCTGATTGCTGATCTTTCGAGCCGCATCTGTTACTAATCTTTGTGTCTTATCATTGTTTATATCTGAATTTTTCTTAAGATTCGACCTGCAACTAGAATTACATACTTGGAACACTTATTCATCATTACTACATATTATAAAATTGTGTTCTACTAATCATTATTTCAGCCCTCCAAGCTCCATATATCTATCTCGGATCAGCACTGAATTTGACCCTGCAATTGTGGATTTACAAATCCCCAGTTTCTCTTGCACCGATTGTACCATCCTTTGTCTTGCATTGGTAAGAATCATATAAAAACTTGGTAAGTAATTTTTTTTCCAGATCTGCCATCACAGATCTCACACCACCGTAGTATAGGGATAATATCCTGCTTTGCTTCTTTGTTGTTTCTAACCAAGACAGAAAAGGGTAAGTCTGAAAGTGATAAGGGTCAATCTTTTGATGCTGCCAACTCTCCGAACGACTTAGTTGAATGTTTAGTTAAAATCAACTTGCTGACATTCTTACTAAGATAGATCAGAGGATGACAGAGCAATTCAATGCAATGGAGATGCTCTTTCAGATAATGAACCAGGAATTACAGCATCTCACAACTCATATGACAACCTTTAAGAGACGTCGACCATCATAGAGAGGAAGAGAAATTTAATGAAGAGAACTACTCTGAGGACGACATTGATAACGATAGAGAATAACATAACAGATTTCGCGATCATCAACGTTGTAAACGCTAAGGTATGAGAGGTAATGAACATCGTGCAATACCATTTCACCCTTTTTTGATAATTATGATGCTGAAGCTTGATTGAGTGGTTGTAGAGCAAAAATTTACATCTCACTTAGTTCTTGAACAACATAGAGTTATACAAACTTCCAGTGAGTTTAGATATTTTGCTTTACTATGATGGACTGATCTTTGCAAAGCGCATTTGTAACCTGATAACTGGGATAGATTGAAAGATGTTATGTGTAACCGTTTTATTCTTCCTATTAAAGAGACTTGTATAAAAAATTACAACGTTTAGAACAACATGATAATCTATTCAAAAATATTTTGCTAAGTTGCAAAAGAGTATGATGCATTGTGGGATAGAAGAGGACATTGAGTATACTATCTGTCTTTTTATGGTAGGTTGCATCATGAAATTCAGAACATTATTGATTATAAAGATTATGATACTGTCGAGCAGTTGTTTCACCTTGCTGTGTTAGCAGAAAAAGAATTACAGAGACGACAACTCCAGAACAGTAGCTGTCCATACACTTCACAATTGACGTTTCCTTCTTTGACCACACGTACACCACCATCATCGAGCAAGAGGCTTTCCACCACCTCCAACACTACAGCAGCACAAAAACCAGCCCTTTCGACATAATCTTCGGATTCGAGTAAGCTTCTTTGCAGGTACTCAAGAAGAGTACATCCTCCAGTACCTCGACAAGACGCTCCTCCAACATCAAGTGTCACAAATGCCATAGCAAGGGTCATATGCAGCGAGATTGCTCAAGTCAGCAGGCATACGCTGCTAGTGAAGGTGAAGGATACATAAGCACTTCAGATGTTGAGAATGAAGAATCCGATGATAAGATTCGTAACGATGATGATGGTCAAGTATTTGGTGGTGATGATACTTCGGCCTACAGGACCATCATTGTCCAGCGAGCGCTTTTTGCACAGGTACACTTTGATAAGATTCAATGTTATAATCTGTTTCAGATTTACTTTGTGATCAAAAATCGGCGTATACGCGTGATCATTGATAGCGGGAGCTGTAACAACTTACTGAGTATTGATTTGATCACTAAGCTTGACTTGCCCACATAGCCACATCCACATCTATACCATATCCAGTGGTTAAACAACTTCGGTAAGGCAAAGGTAACAAAAATTTATCGAGTTTCTTTCTCCATTGGCACCTATGTTAGATTCTGTGGATTGTGATGTTGTACCTATGCAATCTTGTTTATTGTTATTGAGTCAACCATAAAAACATAATAATGATGCAATCCACTATGGTAAAAGTAATAAATATACCTTCGTGTATAAGAAAATTACTTTAATACCTTTGACCTCTGCTGAAATTGTACAAGCTGATAGAGATTTGCTAACGAGAAGAAAGAACATCCTTCTATACCTGAAAATCAGCAACTAATAAAATTGAAAGTCATGAAATGTTTACATCAAAATATGACTTTGATGAAATTTTTGATAAAAATACTTCATGTTATGTTGGTATGCAAGGATGTGTTGTTTTCACTTGAGAATCTTATTTTTTCTTTGCATGCTCCTATTGCTAACATTTTGTATGAGTATCATAACGTCTATTCACATGAGATACCTACAGGATTGCCACCCATTCGAGAGATTGAGTATCAGATTGATTTGATTTCTAGAGCGAGCTTGCCAAACCGCACCGCCTACAGAACCAAACCCAAGAAGACTAAGGAAATTCAGTGACAACTCCAAGACCTCTTGGACTGCGAATATATACCTGAGAGCTTTAGTCTTTGTGCCGTTTTTGTTCTTCTGGTTTCTAGGAAAGATGGTTCTTGACGAATATGTGTTGATTGTAAAGCCACTAACAATATCACCATTAGATATCGTCATCCTATTCTTAGGTTAGACAATATTCTTGATGAATTATGTGGTTCGATAGTCTTCTCTAAAATTGACTTGTGAAGTGGATACTACCAAATAAGAATAAAATTGGGTGATGAATGAAAAACTACTTCAAGACTAAGTTTGGATTGTATGAATGGTTAGTAATGCCTTTTGGATTAACTAATGCACTTAGTACTTTCATGTGTTTGATGAATGAGGTCTTACGTTCTTCCGTTGGAAAATTTGTAGGAGTTTATTTTGATGATATCTTGATTTACAGCAAGTCAATGAATGAACATTTATCTCACTTGCGTGCTATTTTTTATGCTTCGAGAGATGCACGTTTGTTTGGTAACCTTGAGAAGTGCACCTTTTGTATGGATCGAGTCTCTTTTCTTAGCTATGTTGTTACTCCACAGAGAATTAAAGTTGATGAAGCCAAGATAAATACGATCAAGAGTTGACCCACGCCCGCAATAGTTTCACAAGTGCAGAGTTTTCTTTGACTTACCGGATTTTATCGCTGCATCCAAGATTTCAGCACCATCGCCACTCTAATGAATGAGTTGACAAAGAAAGGCGCTGCATTTAATTGGGGCCACACACTAGAAGAGTCTTTCACCACTTTGAAGGACAAGCTTACACATGCATCGTTGCTCCAACTTCCAAATTTTAAGAAAGACTTACGAACTTGAATGTGATGCTAGTGGAATTGGCATTGGTGGTGTGTTGATGTAAAGGAAAGCCCATTGCTTATTTTAGTAAAAAGTTGAATGGCCATGCTCTTAATTACTTTACGGTATGATAAGGAATTGTATGCTCTAGTATGATGCTTAAAAATGTGGCAATATTATTTGTGGCTCAAAGAATTTGTCATCATTCTGATCATGAATCACTTAAGCATATTCGTAGCCAAAATAACTTGAACCGTAGACTTGCTAAGTGGATTGAATGTATTGAATCTTTTCATTACATCATCAAACATAAGAAAGGGAAGGATAATGTGATTGTCGATGCTTTGTCTAGACAACATGATATGCTGTCCCAACTTGATTGTCAGATTTTTGAACTAAAAACAATTAAGCAACAATATGTGTTAGATGTTGATTTTAAGGATGTGTTGTTACATTATCATGAAGGTAAGACTCAGAAACAAATTTGTGCTTAATGATGACTTTCTTTTTAAAATCAACCGTCTTTGCGTTTCAGCTGGATCCGTTCGTCTTTTATTGTTACAGGGAGGCGCATGGAGGAAGATTGATGGGACACTTTGGAGCGAAGAAGACGGAAGATGTTTTGGCCACACATTCCTTTTGGCCAAAGATGAGATGCGATATTGAACGCTTCGTCGCTCGCTGCACTACATCTCAAAAAGCTAAGTAACGACAAAACTCACATGATTTGTTATGCCTCTTTTCGTTCCTTCTATTCTTTGGGCTGATATTTCTATGGATTTTGTTTTGGGATTGTCTAGGACTAAGAGGGGGAGAGATAGAATTTTTGTAGTAGTAGATCGCTTTTCTAAGATAGCATATTTTATATCATGTCATAAGATCGATGATGCTACGCATATTGCTGATCTATTCTTTAGAAAAATTGTTCGTTTGCATGGTATGCCTTCTACAATTGTTTCAGATCGTGATGCGAAGTCCTTGAGTCACTTTTGGCGCACTTTATAGAATAAGTTGGTAACAAAGTTGCTGCTTTCAACTATATGTTGTCCACAAACTGATGGACAAACGGAGGTAGTGAACCGTACATTGTCTATAATGCTACACAACTATTTTACAGAAAAACTTGAAGATGTGGAAAGAAAATTTGTCTCATGTGAAGTTTGCATACAACCGGGCGGAACACTCAACCACTAAGGTAAGTCTATTTGAGGTAGTATATGGCTTTAACCCTCGTGCTTCGATTCATTTTTTGCCTTTGCCTTCTACCGAAAGAGTTCATAATGATGCTAAGGTGCATGCCGATTTTATTCTCAAAATGCTTGAAACAACTAAACAAAAAATTGAAAATATGAATGAGAAATATAAAATTGCTGGTAGTAAAGGTAGACATGAAGTTAAATTTGTACCGGGTGATTTGATTTGGTTGCACTTGAGAAAAGATAGATTTCCAAAGCTAAGAAAATCTAAATTGATGCCTAGAGCTGCTGGTCGTTTTAAAGGACTAGAGAAGATTAATGATAATGCATACAAATTTGAGTTACTTTCCAAGTTCGGGATTAGTCTAATATTCAACATTGTAGATTTGAAGTCATACATGGGAGAAGAAGATGAGCTTGAGTCGAAGACGACTCAAAGAGGGGGAGGATGATGAGGACGTTCCATCATTAGATACACACAACACTTCTCCACCTAACTATAAATGGTTCAATCACAAAAATTGGTGCACGACAATTAAATTTAGAGGTGTGCTCATTCCTAAATACATGTCTTCCTTCTTTTTAGACTAGATTGCTACTTAATGATTTTATCATGATTAGGAACCTAGGAGAGGGTCAAAGAAGCATGAAGAAGGACTTGAAGATGCTCAAGACTAGCAAGGCACATTGAACCTCGGAGGAGATTCAATCCAACTCAGAATCGAGTTGCCCCCAGGTTCCAGGAGCAGTCCACGCTGAAACAGACACCCAGGTCACATACCAGATCCACTTTGAACGTTCTAGATATGAATGGAAAGCTACGAAGATATCCTTTTCAACGGCATTGGTCCCATCTCCAAATTTGACTGAAGTCAGTGGGAATCATTAAAATAAGATGTCTAAAAACTGCCCGGGTGCTGCGATACTATCTTTTGGTCTTTGGGCTATGTATCTTTTTTAGGCCCATTAGTATTAAGGTTTCCCTGTAAAGACATCCCAACCTCTATATAAACAGTAGCCTCCATCATTAGAGATAGGTTTTGATTAGTTTTCATCTATTATAAAACAGTTTTACCGTTTGACGGTTTGTTAGGTTCTAACTTCGTGAGTTAACTTAGAGTTCGCAATTGAGTTGCGTTCTTCTTTGTTCTTGCATGTGCTCATCGATTCACAAGCTTGGATTAGCCTTCTTGGTGAGGCCAATCATGTGTGCGTAGTTGATAACCAGAGAAGTGGTATTGCGATTGTGGGTTTGAATCATGTTGATTTGAGACCGGGTCGATTGTGTGTCGCATCTTCACCAAATCGAGAGTTACCACGACTTGACGGAAGATCGAGAACCACGTACACATCATTAATCATACCGGCGATCCTATGGACTCCCTAGCTAGTTCTTAGCCTTGGTCCTCCAACGCCCGATACTCCTCGTCTTGAGATTATCCTTGTCATCCATCGAGGAAGCCCATCATGTTGATGTGAAAATTGCGGGGTAGTACCTATAATCACAAACGTTACCTATGGTGCTCACTCAATCACCAAAATCCATTCACACCTTTTAGGAGACTTCAAAGGTCATGAAGCTAACAGCCAAGTCACTTTCGCTGACCTTTGGAGGCTATAAATAGGACCCTTCATCCCTCACTTGAAGACATACACTCCACTTGGATTTTGCACTCTTACTCCATTATTTCTCCATAGTTTTAGTGGTACTAGGCTGGAGGAGTCTCTCCCTAGTTCCCAAGTTATCTTGGAGGATACTCTTCTCATGTATCTTTTCCTTTTTGTATGGGCTTTGATCATAAATAAAGAAATTATGTCCTTTTATTATTTCTCACTTAGTATAGTCGTATTTATCTTTATGGGTGAGTTGTGCTTGTTTGATGCATTTGTCCATAGAATAGGTATAACTATACTAAGTACGGGTATTTATAATGTTATAGTCAATGCAAGTCTAGGCGTCTATGCTACATCATCGGTTCAATGTGCCCGAGGTATGCCTTAGTCCTAGATTTTCTACCTAAAAGGATAAAGGTGTTGTTGGATAATGTGGACATGGGGTCCAAGTTATTCACCTTGATTCAATGCGGGTGTACCCCATTGTTTGTAGAGGTAGGCGGCAAGTGGTGACAGCCTTGTCCGTCCACTGTAATCTTTCATGTTCGGTTATGACATAAGGCCTGTTAAAGACGGTGCACTTTGGCTTGCTAACCAAGTTAGAAAGCATCACCCTGGTAGTGTCTGGGTACCTCTGGAGTTAAGTCCTAGACTGTGTATTGATTGTACGGTATGTATACTCTTGAGACTAGTGTAGGAAGTACATAAGAAACTAGACTTATCTGTATGCTTGTGACAGATTTTATAATTAGCGTAGAGTAGTCCTATGTGTGTGTCCATTACCCTTATTGTTATATATGCTTACCCTGTTTGGAACTTAGTTATTTCAATATGAGTAAAATAGCCTTGAATTAGTCCTTAAAATAAATTCCACCTGAATACTGCCTATACCTTCCTTCAGGATAAATATGTTACCCTGGAATACTCATGGGTGGAATGCTACAGTGCTAATTCCATGCACTTTCGAAACCCCTTCTAATTTTCTATGATTTAACCAAGGCTTGTACTTATGTCTTATGTCTTCCTAGTGATGATGTAATGAACGCCAATAGCATCACCCCAGTAGTGCATTAGTGCCTTTGGAGTTAAGTCCTAGACCGTGTCTTGATTAGGTAGTATATATGCTCTTGAGATTAGAATAGGAAGTACATATGGAACGTGACTTGTTTGTATGCCTGACACAAATTTATATTTAGAGTAGAGTAGTCCAATGTGTGTGTCCACTATCCTTTTGGACTTGGTTATTTTAATATGAGTAAGATAGCCTTGAATTCGTCCTTGAAAAAATTCCACCTAAATACTGCCCATGCCTTCCTTTGGGATAAACACAAAAACATGGAATACTCACGGGTGAAATGCTACAATGGCAATTCCATGCGTTTTCAGAATATCTTATGATTTTGTATGCTTTTACCAAGGCATGTACTTATGTCATCCTAGTGATGATGTACTGAATGCCAACACATGCAAGTGATTTATAATCAGAATTGACGGAAAGCACAAGTAACTATGGGAGGAAACACACTTCCTTCCAACCAAGGGCAATCACATGGATTCATGGGCCCACAAAGGGGAGTAAACGCACTCAAAATGACCATCAGCAAGTGGTACAGGCTTTAGGGCCCACAAAACAGTCACTGGAAGAAGATCAGGCTGAACGGGTCCAGTGCCAGGTCGGCCAACCCTCCGTTAGTGCATCTGGCAGTGCCCTTTTGCATGCAGAAGTGTGACGAGCCCCCTAAGTTGTCCCCATGTGCAAGCTAGCGAATATTCCCTTTGAAAACTGCCTTGGAGAGGCTATAAAAGGAAGGCACCTCCCTCATGTCCATAACACACAAGAGAAGGCAAAGGACACCACTCCAATGGCTTAGCACTAGTTCTTAGTGTGTAAAAGATAGGGAGAGAGTGAGGGATATCAAAGAAAAGGATTGGTTCTGTCGGCATCTTCTCCATGCTTCTACCCTAACGAGATTATCTGAGGATGTTGCGGAGGAGAGTAGGGCCTATCCATGTCTTCTCTAGCATTGTACTCTGGTGCTACTCCCAAGGTTTGTAGAGACGAGTATCGAGCCTGTCGACACCATCTCTAAGCTTGTACCTCTGCAAATGCTTCATCATCCAAGTAACTTTTTATGATTCTCTTGCATTTTCATAGTCAGTAGATTTAGTAACATCGGGTTCTTATTGCTTATGGGTTCATCACCCTATTTCACATAGTACATTAGTCTTTAATATACACATGGGGTTAATGTAGTAACTCATTACACAAACGTGGCGCCTGGGATTGTGGTTACCTTTGTTTATTGCGTATTCCACGGGTTGTAGAGGTAGGCGGTACGTTGTGATGGCCCTGTATATCCTTTGTAACCCCTCACGTTTGGGAACGTGGCAGCGCTAGTGATCTAAGCAAACTGTGGATGCAGGAGAAAGCCGGTGCCTGCATATTTCACGGGTTGTAGAGGTAGGTGGTAGGTCGTGACGGCCCTGTATATCCTTTGTAATCCCCCACGTTTGGGAACATGGTAGCACTAGAGACCGAAGCAGACTGTGGATGCAGGAGAAAGCCGGTGCCCAAAGTAACGGGCTAACAATCGACCTTACCTTGTTTTAGGCTAGACATCTTGAGGACCCCTCTTTACTCAGCCCACCAAATTCTTGTTGTCCCTAGACGAAGTGAGCCTGAAGATAGTACACACATGTTCCTTTTGTTCGATATCCTTGGAATACTCTATGGGAAGTGCTACAGTGGTATTCTGTGCACTTGCAGATTTATCTGTGGATGCTAAGAAATATTAACAGTCTTCTACTATTCTTTCATATCTTGCAATGCTAAATTCTTGAGTCACTCTTCACGCACCTTATGGAATAAATGGGATACGAAGTTGCTGTTTTCTATTACATTTCACTCACAAACGGATGGATAAACTGAGGTAGTAAAGTGTACATTGTCTACAATGCTGCAAGCTGTTTTGAAGAACAATTTGAAGATATGGGAAGAATGTTTGCAGCACATGGTGTTTGTAGACAACATGGTGGAACATTCAGCCACCAAAGTAAGTTCTTTTCAGATGGTGTATGGTTTTAACCATCATGCTCGTCTTTTGCCTGCGTATTAGTGAGAGAGTTCATGATGACGCTAAGGCATGTGCTGATTTTATTCTCAGTATACATGAAATAACTAAACAAAACATAGAGCAATGAATGAAAAGTATAAAATTGCTGGTAGTAAATGTAGACATGAAGTAAAATTGGTACCGGATGATTTATTACGGTTCCATTTGAGAAAAGATGGGTTTCCAAAGTTAAGAAAATTTAAATTGATGCCTAGATTTGTTGATCCTTTTAAGATAATTAAGATGATCAATGACAATGTATGTAAACTTGAGTTGCCTCCTCATTTCTAGGTTAGTCCTACATTTAATATTACGTATTTGAAGCCGTACAAGAGAGAAGATGACTTCAATTCAAGACGGGGAGGATGATTAGGACATCATTAGATACACACAACACTACTCCAATTACTACTGATGGTTCAATCACAAGAGTTTGTGCGTGACAATTGAACTTAAAGATGAGTTCATTTCTAAACACATATTTATAGTCCTTTGAGAATTAATTGATACCTAATAACTTTATCATTAGAAACATTGGAGAATATCAAGAGAAGCTCAAAGAAGGACGAGGCACGCAATACTGAGAAGAGACGTCCAATTCCAGAGGATTTCCAATTCAACTCGGGTTCGATTTCTCGGATTCTAGGAGCAGTGCTCATTAAAACGGATGCCTAGATCACGTATAGACTCTGTATTGGATGTTCTACATATGGATGAAAAGCTAAGAAGATAAAATTTCCATTGCCATCACCATGAAATTACACAGGAGTTTTTGCCCTTGGGCCGTAACTTTCATAGGCTCATTAGTATTAGGGTTGCACCCTAATGATGCCCCTAAGACCTATATAATCAGTTGCCACCGCCATTAGTGTTTGGTTTTGCGTAAATCAAAATGAATACATGTTCAGTCCATTTTCTTTTCTTTTTTTTTTTTTGCTG
>BCLF01000124.1:474564-485571 GCA_001602275.1 Zoysia japonica | reverse complement strand
GAGATGCGGCGGCGGTGTGACCCGACACCCGACCACCGGAGCGGCTCGACTGCTGCCGCGCGGCGATGGGGACGGCGCCGGTGCGGCTCGACGGCGACGTGGCCACGGTACAATCTCCGCCTGGTTGCATCACCTAAACGCGTCTTGGACAGCATCTAAACCGTGCAAAAACCGTCCCGTGTTCCCTGTTTTGGCCGATTTTCGCCGTCCTTGACCGTGTAAACCGGTCAACCGTTTAGGAGGTCAATTAGGCCCTAAACTATTCGGTTGGGTGGCGTTTAGGGTTTAATCCGGTCTAGACGGCCGTCTAGACCCGTTTAGGATAACACTGCTTAGGTTCCTCGCACCCATAGATTCTCAATGATACTATACACCTCCCTAACAAACTTTTCCTCTTTTCTGATCACTGTGCTCGGAGCGGTTCTGATCTTCATCACCGTTGATTTCACTCTTTATCTTCCCTCCACAGTGATGACCAATTTTCAAGCTTTTCCAGCGTCATCTTCCCTGACACTTCGATGCCAAGGCACTTCAGTTTATTCTCGAAAGCACCATCTATTCATATGGAAAGCTGTATCTTTAAGCTAGACCTCCTAAGAACTTGCATAATACAATGTAAGGGTCTGATGCTTTATAATTGTTTGTGGATGATCTTTTATATTCAAACTGAAGGTAACAACAGGGTAACACAACAGAAATAGAAATATGCCACGCAAATTTTCTAGTCATAGTAAAATAAATACAAATGCTAAAATTTTAGTTCTAGGTCTGTTAATTCACATTCACCATGTTCATCTTCCAGATATTGACAAAAAAGGGGCTTAATCTACTGACAGTAAATATGCACCGAATTTTAACTTCTTAAGTGTGTTTAATTTTGTCTTTTTCATATCATTAATTTTATGCATGCTAAAATACTGATAAGTTAAAATCTTTTTTAACAGCATTTTGTTGCTTGCCAAGTTTCATTACATTTACATTATGCATCACATCATGGCATCCATTTTCATACCGATGTATTTCCTTTGTTTAGTCAACGACGTGTTGTAGAGTGACGTGGGTGCTGCTGAAGTTAATAGATTTGAGCCTGCTGAAGAGACTCTTACTACGGAAGGCAAGAATCTATGCATATTGACCTAGTATTTTTATACACGATGAAATGAATTGTTTGTTCATTTTTTACATTGTCGAGCAATAGGATAAGTATAGTAATTTTGAGTCACTCCTCGGTGTGTCTTAGTTCTCTGGATAGGGGTAAGAGATTCTTTTATTTGTGCTATGTCTTGTATAGCAATTCTTTACCAGTTGAAGTCGAAACCATAGATGGTCACCACTATCTCATGAGTATCGAACCTTTCTCAATTTGAAAATTCTTGCAGTTCTTTTTAAACCTGAATTTTTAACTGTTTTACCACATGGCAAACTTAATGGCAAAACAAGCCTACTCTCATTGCATGACCTCTTGTCTTGAATGACATGCATTAGTGATCGACGGCGCCTGCGGGGACATAGTACTCCTTGACATGGTGATTGATCAATTGTTTAGGAATAGGTGGGAGAAAGGTTGAAATGAGTATCTTCTTGTGTGACTCAGGTTACATGAGTCATATGGTCATTGCACCTAGTGGGTAAAGTTGAACTCCCCTGCAAGGTGTATAGTCAACTCGAATTGTCATGGTCTCGGTCATGATCACTCTTGGTGTCCATTGGATTTCATCGTAACGTGCACTTCACTGAATTTTCTGCGTATCATTGTATTAAGAAAAGAAGGGTAAAATACCCAAGCATGAACAACACACGCCCACACACAAAACACAAAGACAAGAGAACAAAACAAAAACAGAAACAGAACTAAACATGCCCTTAGTAGACAAGTGGCGACTAACACTGAACTCCAATCAATCACCGGGCTGTGAGGCAGTAAAGGGGTTCAGCCCTCGTCCTCCCGCCAACTCCCACAGCTATCTTTCTTCATTTGTCAACATGAGGGTTGTGGTTAGACTAGGACAGGCTCCATAAAAAACACAGCGGTTACGGTGTTTTCAAATCATCCAAGCCTCTAACACAATTAGAGAATTAAGTCCTTGACGCTCCATGACGTTTGAGTTATCGGAAGACCAACTCCATTCCTCGAAACTGTTATCTATTGCTTGCGGAGAGAAACGCCGCAATCCAAACTGGGACAGAAGCCGATACCAGAATTCTCTAGCAAAGCTGCAAGACAACAAGAGGTGATTTATGGTCTCCTGATTTTGGTCACACAATGGGCAGCTTTCTGGATGGTCCGAACCACGTTCCCTCAAGCGGTCAGCAGTCCAACATCTGTTGTGAGCTACAAGCCACAAAAAGAAACGACATTTTGGTGGTGCCCAAGTTTTCCAAATCCTTTCCTAAGGATGAAAAAGTGTGGAGCCAATAAAAAGACTCATAGGCAGATTTTGCAGAGTATTTTCCAGAGGGAGATAATCTCCAAACGTGGACATCTTCCACCCCAGGTTGGAGTTCAAGACCTGTGAGAGCATCCCACAATCTTAGAAAATCCATAATAGCACCAACATTCAGAGCTCCCTGAATGTCTGAAATCCAATTCCGGTTTTGCATGGCATCCTGGATAGTCCTGGTCTTGATCCTTCTTTCTGGGATTGTTGCAAACAAACGCAGGGCAAGATCTTCAATGCGTTGCCCATGTATCCATCTGTCACTCCAGAACAGAGTGTGAGCCCCATCTCTGACCTCTGTCATCATGGTCATAGAAAAGAAAATCCGTGCCTAATCCAGAATCTGCATTTGTAGATTAACCTAAGGTCGGTTGCTGTCTGTTTTTTGTAACCAAAGCCATCTCATCCGCAAGGCCCAGCATAAGTTCTTGAGATAAGAAATACCAAGGCCACCGAGCTCAATTGGCCGACAAACTTTACCCCAGGCTACTATACAATGTCCTCCTCTAGCCTCTTTGTGACCACACCAGAAAAAGCCTCATTGAATCTTATCAATGGCTCTGATTGCCCAAGGAGGAAGATCAGTAGCCATTGCTAAGTAAATAAACATGGACGTAAGAACAAACTGAATGAAAATCTTTCTTCCAGCTGTTGTTAGAAGGTCTGCACTCCATCCGGAAAGTTGATCTACTATGCGGTCAATGTCTTCATGATTTGTAAGTCTGATCCCCAGAGACGAGCTTGCCAATGAAATTTTTTCTCTTTCGGTGTCTAGCATGCAGATGAAATAATTTTGTGTTTGCATCCCTGTCTTTCAACCAGCCAATTCGAGATCTACTTCGGGCAATAATTCTCTTAAGAGAGGCTAGTACCAGACTGTGCTCCTTAAGATTATTCTTCAACCAAAACTCTGCTGAAGATAAGGTCCAACAATCCTGAGCTACTTCAAGTTGGTGAGGCACTTCAGAGCTAAGCTGAGTTGGGAATTAGCATGTCCAACATGTTATCACTCCATCTTTGAAGCCCTTTAGTAACTGCTTTGCATTTTTGATTCAGTGTTAAGGGACATGTCCCAACCTGAATCGAAGTCCAGGCCGTTGTCACAGCTTCCTAAAAACCATCGAGCCTGGGCCAGAATGCTTAAAAATGGAACCGTCGCCTACCGGGTCTGTTATCATGGAGGCCAAGCACCAAGGGGCAGTGATCTGAGTCATCTGAGGTTGCACTCTGTAAAAGAGAATTAGGGAATAAATCCTCCCAATCAATAGAACAGAGAACTCTGTCCAACTTGACCAAAGTTGGAGCCTCTTGCTGGTTCGACCAAGTGAAATGGCGACCATGCAAAGGGACTTCCTTAAGAGATAAGTTGTTAATCCATTTCCTAAAACGCCCCATCATAGCACGATTCCAATTAGAATTGTTCTTATCCTCCATCTTGTAGATGAGGTTGAAATCTCCTGTTACGACCCAGGGTCCCGAGCAGGCACCCCGCACTTCTTTCAGCTCTTGCAAAAACTGAATTTTTTCATTATTCCCTTGAGGACCATAGACACAGGTGAGCCACCAGTTCTGACAGCTACGTGAACGGAACTGAACCGAAACACTGTGGGAATCAGCGCGATGCACTCCTGTGGTGCTAAGCGATCGCCGCCAAGCGGAGAGAATCCTCCGCTCGCCCCAACAGAAGGCAACACAATATGTTCAGTGAAATCAGCTCCAAGAGTTGAAAGAACCCTTTGCGAAACTGACTCTATCTTAGTTTCTTGTATGCAAACTATATCACATCGCAAAGACTCAACCAAGGTGCGGACAGAATCTTACCGTGATTGTGAGTTCAATCCTCTCACATTCCAGAATAAAATGTTGTTGGGATCCATTTTAACAACCAAAACAGAATAACGACCAAAGAGAAAAAACAACACCATTAGGTTGAAACCACAACTGCACCGTTCAGCGAACTCTCCTCTGGAATTCTCCACCCAAATAGTGCTGCTAGGGCACCGATATGGGATTCTGAGAGAGGTTGCGAGAACAACTTGGCATATTCATCTTGGGCTTGCTGGTCAATGGCGGAATTTTCTCCAATGATGTCCAAGGATTCCATGACTTTCCTCTTAGATCTCCGTGACAGGTCTCCAACCTGGAAGTCAGCTCTAAACCCAGCAAGCCGATGGCTTCGGCGTGGCGTTACCCTTGGTAGAATGGATTTGGAGCCCCGCTTGCTGGTGGTCGGCAGTGGCAGAATACGGTTGGTGCACTGTCTCACTTGATGAAATCCAACCGATTAGCTATATAAGGTTGGCCTCAGCAAGGGACGGAGGCATAGGCGTGCCTACAACGTCCTCCACCAGAGGCATCACGGACGGAGGCATCGACGTGCCTACAACGTCCTCCACCAGAGGCATCACACTAACTCCAGCTGCTTGACCTGCAGATGGGATGGTAGATGGAGTTGCGGCATCATGCCCAGCACTCTGGCCTGCGGATAAAGCAACGACGCCAGATGGGGCTGCACTGCACGAGGGCCAACCAGCAGACACACCAACCCCATCTCCGATGAGTGTCTTCAGAGAATGAACTGCCCGGGGTGAAGCGACTGCGCCCCTTGCAGCGCCGTCAGAAATAGACAAAGCGAATTTTGGATGAGCGGAGAAATGCCACAGGTTCTTGGAGCGCCAACTGAGCAACGTGCTCACCGGTCGCCGCAGGGGAAGAAGAAGGCGACTGCTGACACTGAGGGAAGACCGGTGCACAGAAAGCTGACTCCCCGTCCGTTGCTTCCGTCAGGCCCATGCTACCAGAGGGAAACAGATTGGACTGTTCGAAGCCGAGCTGGTCCATCTGAGAGAACCTGCTTTCCTTGCTTCTGCTACTTGGCCCAACACTTATCTAAAACCGAAGGCTCTTTTCTAGGCTCTAAAAAATCCTGAGGCCCGACTTAACTCTTCTAGAGAAGCAAGAGCGCAACAGCCGTTGGAGAGGCAGCCGCATCGGTTGCTGTGAACAGTGAAGGCTCCGCAAGATTTGCCTCATTAAGACTGAGATCACATGCAGGCAGGACCACTTTGTTTCTTGCAGCATAATCAAGGTCCTGGGAAGTCAAAACGTCCAAGCCTTCTGAGCTCCCATGCACGCGTGCATGCATGTCCTGGAAACCAGCAATGGCAGTGAACACGCCTTCGTTCTCTTCACTTGCCACGTGGCCACCTTTTGCCGAGGTGGACCCCAGCATGTGCCGAACAGACCGGGCGACCTGGGGCATCGTCTCCGCCGGCGGCGGCCTCCCTGGCTCCAGCATCAGACGAAGGTGGTGGCGGTGATTGAAAACGCCTGCACTGACTGCGAGAACTCTCGTCCCGCCGCCTGGAGATGGAGAGCCTGGAGCGCCGCCGGGCTGAAATACTGAGACCAGCACTTCGACTGAATAAACTAGTGTTCTCTTCACTGGAGGGTCTTCTGCCACGGCGACCGGAGGCTCAGCCACCCAGAGTTCCCTGCTCCATGGAACTGCCAAAGGATCCAAGCACCAAGCAAGACAGCAGAAAGAGGACAGATCCCGTAACTCCAGCGTGTTAGGATGAACTTGTTGCACCCAAGCATACAGATTCAACAACTGATCAACTGTGGAGGAGTCCTAAGCATGAACTGGAATGCCGTCCAACTCGACGTCGATTAGGTGCGGCAAGATGCCCCTAGAAAGAGCCAGCATGCCTAGTCCATCGCTTGCATAGCAGGCTAAAGGTGGGAGCCCGCAGCGGCTGCCTCAAGGCAACCAGACGCTCCACCATGGCCTCAGCCAGGAGGAGGATGTAGCTTGAACTGCTTGCTCTTCGCACCACCAAAGACCACTCTTCAACTTCAACCCGTCTTGTAATTAACATAGAAACTTCAGACGCAGAGATCAAGGACTGGTCCCCGATGACATAAACGATAACTGCTTGTTGTAGATCTTCTACAGCCCGATCCATTCAGTCGGACCAGCCAATGATGCACGGGGGAGCGGTAGCCGGTCGAGATGCCTCCGGCCCTTCACTTGCAATAGAGTCTGCCGGCGGCAATTTTGTCGGACCTGGATGAGCCGACGAGGGAGATGATCTGCCTTGCCCTGGAGGATGAAGCCCCATGCGCAGTGGCCGCCCGATTGCCCAAGCGACTCGAGCCTCTCGGGGCTACAGACGCCATCGGACGTAGTTGAAGCCGATGAGGTGGGCACGGGGGTTCGCACCAGCGTGTTGGAGGGCGCCAAGCTCGAGGATAATTTTGCCGTCACTTCCCAAGAGGCATTTTTGGCCCCTTGGTCGCCACCAGTGCCTGAGCCAGTCCTTGGGCCAGATGCGCCTGCTTCAGGTGTTGATGCCCCTTTGCTTCCAGTGGATGGGCCGAATGTTTCTGCCGATAGCTCGACCCACATGGTCTTTGACCCGGCAGCTTCGTCAGCGGGTCCGTTTTGAGTTCCAAGGGAGACTGGCTCATTGATATGTGAGGATGAGGCCCCAGGCAGTCAAGCTCCTGATGAGGCTTTTGTGACGCAGGGGGGATGGCTCCCTGGCTCCGTCCTTTGCTGCTCCGGCATCACCATCTCGGAGCAGCCCTGCGATGCTGGTGTATTCAAGGCACCGCCCTTGTGCATGGTCACGTTCTGGAGCTGTAGGCACCTCTCCTGGCTCAGAAAAATGGCGTCGGTCCATTGCCGACATTACCAAGAAGATGGCAGGGGTGTCACAAGTGCAACCTTCCCATTTCTCTAGAAGAAGGAAGGCGCCGCAGGTCGGTTTCACCCCAAGGCGTAGCAGAAGACTAGCCGGAGTGGGTGTTGAGGAACCCCTCTCACCACTCAACCCGGCAAAGAAGACAGTAATGAACACACTTGGTCCTGTTGGCAAATCAGAGAGAGTCACTCAGAAGGCCCTCGATGGTGACGCTAAGGTGTTTAGTCAACCTCTCACTCACGCTCATCTCCAGGCGCTTGCGGCTTTATTTGGTTGGGCGCCGGCTGATGTTTCAGCGGTTTCAACTGAAGGTCTCTCCTCCGAGCTGTGATCAGTGGAGCGTAGTGGTTGCTTGGTCGTTTCTTGTTTCATTTGTTCCCATGGATCCTTCAAAAATTCTGGTTTGGAATGTCTGTGGTCTCAATTTTGTAGCGCGCCAAAACTCTGCCAAAACTCAATTTTGTGTCAACTGTTTGGTTTGCAAATTGAAATGGCAGATGCACTAAATCCATCCTTTGGGGGAAAACTTTAGCACCGTTAGTGAAGAAACATAGGAGTATGTCATTTTTGTGTAAGTTGTATATTTACAGTCGCGCCTAGTATTCACAGAAATTCTTAATTAATTCTTCAGCAAGAAAATTAGTATTGCATGTGGGTGTCAGCTCGACGATTATAGGAAAAAAATTACCTGGCCAAACCACCTGATGAGTCGTGGAATCCCACTTCTCGTATCCCATACACCTTCTCACAGTCAACATTAGCTAGCCTATAAAATTGGCAATAGCATGTAGTAAACAATATAGACCGGGAAGAAATATTATTTAGCGACAGGTTCTAGTGCTTGCAAGGTACCTCTGGTACCTGCTCTCTTTAAAAACAAATTGTTGATTTTAGGAAGGGCAATTGGTTAATGTGATATCCTCTCAGCTGAAAAGGCTGTTAACAAACAGTACGAAGTTCACAGAAGCGAATGAAAGGATCTTTCTACCATGTAATGAAAGCAAATATTAAAGCTTCGAAATGGTGGTTTGTTTATTAGCCGGGAGTGGAGGAATGTTTAGGGTGTTAGAAAATAATCCTTGTGTTGTAGCTAGAGCTGGTCGGTAGACCATTGCTTAGTTAGGAAGCTTTTACAGCTGTTTACAACTAGATATAATAGTCAATTTTGCTTTTTCTTGCTGCTGCTGAGTCATAGACAGCTGTAGCAAGTTGTAATAGAAGTAGAATTACAAATTCTCTTGTTGAATGGCAGCTAAGACCAATGACGGTTCGTAGCAGCCATCTTGTACTATAAATGCCCCCCATATGCAATGAGAAAAGCTAAGCTTGTGCCCTAAAGTTTCAGCTCTATTAGCTTCCTTCACCTTCTTTGCTCTCCCATAGTTCTTACCCCAACATAGGGCACCGAGTCAAAGTATTAACAGTCTTTCAGCATATAATATACAACAGTTCATACACGCAAACTAATATTTTGTCCATGTGGGCTACATTTGCAGTACTAAGTAGGGGTTTTGTTGCAGCATGATTACTTTTACACTTACATATTTTACCAATCTCCATCCAACTCAAAATTTTATTTTGGGCACGTATCTGTAATTAATGTTTATATATAGTGTGCCGCCAATTATTATTTTACATTAGATAGTAGAGATTGATACACAGTCTTTATTGTAATGATCAAAATTAAAACCATGTTGCAAAATGCAAGCTATTAGATCAGGTGCAAAAATGCAAACTATGTTAATGATTAATTTTACGCTTATAGATTTTGCCAATCTTGATACGTCTATGAAATTGGTTTATTGTCACATATTATCTGTTGCTAATTTGTTTATATATAGTGTGTTAAAATTGTTTTTTCACTTGGTGTTACAGTGATTGTTGTGTATTGTCTTTATTGTAATTATCACATTTAAAGCTAAGTCCAGCCATTACTGTGTTATTTGTTTTGTAAAAAGCTCACATGACAGATGACGAACATCATTCTATATCAAGTTTTTATGATGATGATCAGTAGGAGGATATGCAGAAAGATGAAGACGATGAGGTCCAGACAACATGGAAAATACATGCATGCAGTACATGGAGAGCAATCAAAGAAGGCCCAATTGTTGGATATATATACCCAAGAGACAATACGGATTTGATCCATTTGAGGGCCATATGGATATTATTCTGTGTGAGATTAGAGCACTAACGGGCCTGCTTATGGATGTCCATTAGCGAGGCCTACATAAGTGGAGGAAGGGCTAGGGCGCAGACATCCCATGATTCCAAAACCCTATCCACCGCCATCTGCATCGTCTCTCTACACAAATCCAAGCCACACTACTGGTGCTGGCACGCTGTTGATGACCTTTTCAACCCCGTGCGTGTGGATACTTGTGAAATCCCGGCCCAAAAGAGAAAAAGGCCCAGAGTGGAATGGGATAGTGTGAGAAATTTAGTAACACATGGAGAATTTGAGGGGGTGGAGACCAATTTAAATACCCGGCCGTGGAATGTAGAATAACTCGGGTTAACTCTTTTACGCGAAGCGAGGACGAAAGCGTAAGCAGTTATTCTACGAGGTGGGACCCGCACGGCTTGCGAGCGGGTCTGGAGCCGTATTCCGGGTTTGGGATGTTACAGAATGGTATCAGAGCCGACTCTCGCGGTTTCACGGGCGTGTACGTGCCAGGGGCGTGGGTACGGTGTGCATGGCGCGTGGGCCCAGCGTGGACACGGCATGACACGTATACCGGCACTGGGCGTACAGACGTGGCCAAGAGAGGAGATCCTGGATACATCTGTCCCGGAAGGGTAAATTGGTCTACTCCTCAACGAGGACGTTGAGTCTTAAGGGAGAGAGAATGTGAAATCCCGGCCCAAAAGAGAAAAAGGCCCAGAGTGGAATGAGATAGTGTGAGAAATTTAGTAACACGTAGAGAATTTGAGGGGGTGGAGACCAATTTAAATACCCGGCCGTGGAATGTAGAATAACTCGGGTTAACCCTTTTACGCGAAGCGAGGACGAAAGCGTAAGCAGTTATTCTACGAGGTGGGACCCGCACGGCTTGCGAGCGGGTCTGGAGCCGTATTTCGGGTTTGGGATGTTACAGAACTGCAAGGAGGCGTTGCTGCTGTAGTGATGAATTATCTGGGTTAGAAGGAGACGACGCTTTTGCGGTGACATTTCGTTGGATTAGGAGAAGACAGTTGCTATGAACGACTACTTCCTCTACACCGATGCATGATTATGTTGGATCTCACTGCTCCAACCTTGCTTCCGCTTCCACTTCGTCTGCTAGATCTAGGGGTACTGATCCATGACCCTCCCCCCTACAAGGTTTTTTGTTTTAACGGTTGATATTGTTTTTGTAGCCTACCCATTCCCCAACACTAAGACCACATAGCTGACCTGAGATGGTAAGAAAGTATTGAAGAGTTTTTGGGCTAGTCGCTGCAGAAGGTGTCTCGCTGATGGATGACTTGAAGTATCTCAGAGACAGAGTCAATGATAGCTATGTACAGCTACTCCCAAAAAATGTATTGACTGGTAAACTCTAAGCATTTTATTTTAATTTGTCTCCTTAAATGTATCGACTCCCAACTCAAAGATTGTATTGACAGATAAACTCTAAACATTTTATTTTAATTTGTCTCCTTAAATGTGTCCGATCTACGTTGTGGAAAACATTCTGATCAATATACACTGTATATATAATCTCTTGAAATCATTTTAAATGTAGTATGCTGCATATAATTGGAATTCAAATGGGATCTAGAGGGAAACCAAAATTTCTGAGTACAAGGATTTTGAATGGGATGGACGTCTCCTCATCTCCTCCCGACCCCTCCCCCCCCCCCCCCCCCCCCCC
>BCLF01000124.1:451118-474529 GCA_001602275.1 Zoysia japonica | reverse complement strand
CCCCCCCCCGGCGGCGGCTCTCCTTCCCCTGCGTTCCCTCTCCTAGCCACCCCTCGCCGGAACTCACCCAGGGTCCGGCGCCCACCTTCCCCGCTCCCAGCCACCCCTCGCCGGTGCTCACCCCGGGTCCGGCGCCCACCCTCCCAGCCGCGGCGGCGGTGTCCACTTCGTCTTTGTCCCCTGCGGCGGCGCCCTTCTTTCCCGGGGGTCGTTCCAAGGCTCAGCGCTAGAACAACGTTACTCTGTCCGGCGATGAGGGCCCCCCAGAGGCCTTCGTTCAAGGACGTAGTACTCTCCTCGGTGGCTTCAGAGGTGCACCGGCCGGAGTCGGCTCGCCGTGCCTAGCCAAATCATCTCCGGTGCGTGTCATTCTGAAGTGCCCCGTGAGGGAGGTCAGGCCGGTTCCAGACGCAGAGGGCTGGCAGGCGGTCAGTAGGCGGCGTCGCTCTCGTCCCTTTCGAGAGCCGTCTCGCTGCCGGTGACCTGTCCCTGCTGTCCTCGACGGGAAATGCTTCAACTGTTTCTCCAAAACTCACCGCGCTGCGAACTGTCGAAGTCGCACTCGCTGCTTCCGTTGCCTTGAGCCCGGGCACCATTCCTTTGTGTGCCCGCGTCGGTTCAGTGACGACAGTAAGGCTGGAGGGCGTCGTCAGGTCTGGCGTCCAGTTTCGCAACCTTCTTCTCAAGTTTCTCAGCCGCCAATGGATGCTGATGGCAGCTCGAGCGTTCAGGAGGCAGAGAAAGCTGAGGGTTCTGGTCGTTCTCATCGGCGGTGGCGTAGACGTCACCGGCGTGCTAAAGTGAAACCCCCCCCCCCCCCCNNACCCCCCCCCCCCCTCTTCGGTTGGTATGGAAGAGGACCGAGAGCCTCCTGCGGTGCAGTTCCGGCCCGCGGACGTTGGCACCAGTGAAGGCGGGGTCCTCCCTTGTTGTGCGGTCAATTTCTCTAACAGCTTCTCTCAGGCAGAGGAGGATCTTCGTCGTGCAGTCATCATCTCCGTCATTAGTGATGGTCCACCTTGCTCTCCTCAGGAGGCTCTGGTCGCTGTTGCAGACAGATGGAGTTTGGACCGGGACTCCTTGGTGATTAGTCCGTATCGTCAGGGTGCCTTCTTGTTGTTCCTCCCAGATGAAGCAACGGCGGAGTCAGTGGTCAACGGTCGCCGTCCTGTACTCGGTGGTTCAGCACGCCTTCATTTCCAACGCTGGAGTCAGCTTGTTTTCTCTAGCACCGCTGTTCTTCCTCATTTGGTGGATGTCGAGCTGAAGGGTATCCCGGCGCATGCCTGGGAGACTTCGGTTGCGGAGCATCTGCTTAATCCGCAATGTTGGATTCAGCAGCTTCACCCTTCTACGGTGGATCGTCCGGATATGAGTGTCTTTCGGGTCGCTGCTTGGTGCTTCCAGCCGGAGCTCATCCCGTTGTTCAAAATCCTTACTATCATGGAGCCACAGCCGGCCTCGTCTGCCTTTCCAGGTGACAGGATGGCCTTGTATTATCCCATCAACATCAGTGTGACAATTGTGGAGCCGTCGCCTGCACCTTCTTCGTCCGGGGATGAGGGACGGCCTGGTCCGTCTAAACGGCGGCTGCGGCGATCAGATTCTGAAAGTTGTCGGAGTTCCACGCCGGAGGTGGAAGCGGAGGGTGCAGCTGGAGGCAACCGCCGCAGGCCAGTGCTGGAATGCCTGGGGTTTGTAAACCACGGCGGCTCACCCCACGTGGACAGTATGCATGCAGAGGAGGAGCCAAAGGGCGTTTCGATTTCCAGCGAGCAACGGTGTTCCCAGGGTGGCGCCTCAGGCTCCTGCAGCCGGCCATGCATGCAGTTTGGTGATTCGGTCTCCAACGATCCCTCGCGCGCGCAGTCAGATATTGATGGTTTAGTTCTGCAATCAGATATTGAGGATCGTCATGTGTGGAAGCTTTCAAGCTCGGGGGTCTACTCTAGTAAATCAGCTTATGAGGCATTCTTCACAGGGGCAGTCAAATTTGCACCGTGGAAAAGAATTTGAAAATCCTGGGCACCTTTGCGGTGTAAGTTCTTTCTATGGCTCGCAAAGCTCAATAGGTGTTGGACAGCTGAACGTTTGGAAAAGAGAGGACTAGATCACCCTGCGGCTTGTCTGTTTTGTGATCAAGAGAAAGAAACCATCAACCACATCCTAGCCCATTGTGTATTCGCTAAGCAAGTTTGGTGCGCTGTACTTCAAAAGGTCGGCCTCCAAGCTTCTGTTCCTCCGCTAGGCTTACATAGTTTCTCAGGATGGTGGTCATGGGCACTCAAAGCTGTTCCGAAGGAGTTGAAGAAAGGCCTCAATTCCTTGGTGTCCCTGGTAGCTTGGGAGCTATGGAAACATAGATGTGACTGTGTTTTTAACGGGGCAGCGCCCAATGTGACTAATCTGTTGTGGAGCATCTCTGAAGAGGCTCATTCTTGGTGTCTAGCTGGAGCCGCAGGTCTCGCAACCCTCCTGGCTCACTCAGTCGGTGGTTAGCTTCTGTGTTTGTGTGAGTTGTTTTGTTTTGCCAGGGGAGAGGATTATCCTTCTCCTCTTTGTAATTCTCTTCTCCTATTAATGAAATGACGCGCAGCTCTCCTGCGCTGTTCGAGAAAAAAAAACCAAAATTTCTGCGATGACAGGAATATCAAATAAAATACAGCCATGTCAGGCTTCCCGAATGACAGCTATTTGATAACGAATGTAGTCAGATTATAGAGGGAACAGGCAGGAATCTAGAGAATAACACAATGCTTCCATTGAGGCTGACCGCTCTTTGAAAATTACGCTGTCAGATCTTAGAGCAAATTGACATCAAATATATGGATACTGTAGTGAACTGTTCTTGCAACCGAGAGTCTAGTTTAAAACTACGTAGTCAGATCTCAAGAAGACCTCAGGACAGACTGATACTAGATTTCTTAGTACTACCGTGAATCATCATTGTAACAATCAATCTATTTTAAATGACAGTCATGCTAGAACTATACTATTTAATAGCATGTTTTTACATATTGCAATAATCATTTGACAAGGCAACTGATGCTCTGTTGTTTGGTTACCTATCGGATGTGGATCTGACTGCTATTTTGTTCCAATCTTTGTCACCACCTAGGAGTCAATTCGACTATCAATTTGGTTTCTTTCGTAGCGAATCTATGTTGACCACATGGTAGGGCGGCGTGAGCAGTGGACGGTCTAGTACTTTCTGTTTAGAAGAAAGTTAGAAAGGGGCCATAGCAGCATCCCTTAGTGAATCTTGGCCAGTGGAATGAGTGGAGATTAATTACTAGGGGCAATCTAGTTGAAGAATATGAAGAGCACATGGATGATCATAGATAGATCTCAAGAGTATAGAGTGTGCTTGAGTGCCTTTCCCATTGGTAAGATTAGAGCTTCAGACAGTTGAGGGTGACGGTGTGTTACTCTTGTCTATTGGCATCGCCTATACTAGCTGTGTCATTTAAGAGCAATGATATAAATTGTGAAAGTCTTCATCAAGTTTGTACATGATTTCAAGTCCTATATTGAACGGGATTCAAGGAGCATGACATCACTTACACTGCTACATTTTATACAGATTTGGTACTATGTACTCCTATATAAATCAATTTATAAATGCGCTTCTCTTAACAGGCCCCTTATAAATTGTGATGAGATCACGCACATGTTTGCTCCACCAAATGCCTACATTTGGGTTACCTCATGTCCTCCAATTTTTCACGATTATTGAAGGGCACAGTGGAGTTGTGGTTTTGACCATGAATTTGAATCGAGGACAACTCCAATTCAAGGGGGGGGCGGGGAGGGGGGGGGGAGACTCTGAGAAATGACTTAGAATAATGAGATTTGAATTGAATGCATGAAAGAAAATCAAATTTCTAAGTTGAGTGAGCTGCCTAATGGTGTAAAAACTGTTGTACAAATGGGTTATAATAAAAATAGACATAGATAGAAATATCCACACCCATATATCATGATTGGTGGTGAAAATTTTCAAAAAAAAAAATTCTAGGAGTTGATTATGATGAGGAATTTTCACCTGCCCTATCGTAAAGTCTACCAAGGTCATGTCGCTCTTATGGTGGAGTTGACACACAAGGTTATCGGACTACCAGGCAGTGGTAGTTGCATGTATGAATTAAACAGTGGAAAGAACATACCTGGATAACTCAGTTAGTATGCTCAAGCTTACGGATCCCAATCCTGGAATCGGATGCACCAATAGGGAATCAATGTACTCCAACCTTTAAAATTAGAAAAAGCAAGTATGGTTATATTCTAAGCATGTCAAAATCAGCAATAATGTACCTAGGATTGCATTTAACTTATTTAAGTAACTACAAAGCAATTTCATATTAGTACATCACCGTTCTAAATTCAGAAATAAAGATAGGGACAGTAATCCACCTTACATTTTATGCATACACCCAAATGAACTTAGTACACCATTTTGAAATAAATATCATGTTACACCACAACAATATAGAAAAGTTTAAGGACTATCTCTTGATTAAGTTTATGCTAACAACACTTAAAAAATAGACCTGCCCAGTTTTTTGGATTTGTGCATTTCATCATACTTTTCAAAATGAACGCAGAAATTGATACTACTTCATTGTGAGCATATGCAGTGTTAAGTCATATGTAAAAAGACATATTTGCCATTGCAAGAAGGAAATTTTCTGCTATAATTAAATGCATTTTAAAGTTAATTTCAGTAAATGTTCGAATGGGTTGACAACATTTTGAATATACTTAATTTTTTTCTATACGCAAAGAATCTGGCATGAATAACAAAGAATCTGGCATCAAGAGCAGGACTTTCGGTGAACATTCTGACTCCTCGGTGAGCTACACACACAGTCACTCCGTGCCTGCACTGGGCAGCCAACCAAGAAAAGCTTGAGATCTCATACGGAACTGGAAGCCACCCCGTGTAATGGCGGCATCAGGCCGTGATGATGTGGACTAGCAGTATCAGCCATTGGTGCTAGTGATGGGCTGCTCCAAAGGCGGCCTCAGGTACGTGGTGGCGTGCGAGTTCACTGTAACCAGGTGTGTGGTCATGGCCACTGTATGGTCAAGCGCGTCCATGCACGGCCTCGAGGACTGCCCGATGCTTGAGCTCGATGTGCAGTCCGATGACAGTGTCTTGCCACCTGCCACGCGTCGCTCCAGCCGCACGGCACCGCCGGCTGGGTTAGTTTAGGTTGGGAGAAGGGACTTTGGCTGGTCACGGGAGAAGTACGTAAACCATCCTAGGTATTTGGTCTTTTCCTCAAGTATGCTATAATCCATTGATTTTCCTTATTTTTAAAATCTCTAAAAATCTTGCTATTAGAGGTCTTACAAACTAGGACCAAACAGCAACTTCATTTGAAAAACTAGGGTTAAATTCATAAACCCTAAAAATAGGGCTAAATGTGCAATTAGCTTCTTAATTTATGTCAGTAGCGCAATTGTTTCGAACTGGAATTCAATTAAATGCCAAATAATTGCCAAATTAACTTAATGTGAGGAAGCTTACGCCCTGTTTGGATACATGTAACTAATTGTTAGTTGACTAATTTTAGCCTCTATTGGATCCAAACAGGATAACTAATACGTGGACTAATATTTAGCCCATATCAGAACTAATTATTAGTCCATTGGTCACCTCAACCATACTAATCGGGACTACCAGACAGAAACACTCATCAAAAGATGGAAGTACCCCCTACTCCTAATTTCTCCAACCGAGCCCTTTCCTGACTTAAAATATGAATGTGATAAAGCGAAAATACTACCCCCTCCATCCAAATTTATCAGTCGTGTTGGAGCTAGGTATGGGAATTAAGGAGATTGGAAAAGGTGGTATGTACAGAAATTGAGGAGGAGCGAGACAGCGACGGAGAAGTATTGGAAACAGAGAAAGGTGTGTTTGAAGGTGAGAATGACTTATAATTTGGGGTGGATGGAGTAGTAGCTAATAATTAGTCCTAGATCTAAACAGACGAACTAAATATTAGTCAGGGTAAGATGGACTTTTCATTGTAGACTGGACTAACAATTATTCTACGCTCCAAACATACATTGGACTAACAATTAGCTGACCAATTGTTAGTTAACTGATCATTGGTCAGGGACTAACAATTAGTCTCATAGATTCAAACACAGCCTTACATTTCTACCAGAGGTATATTAATGTTTTTATACCATAAATAACTAGATAAGGTAATAGTAGTTTGAAAATTTTCTATGATTTTATCATTGCAATAAATGCCCCGAAAATTCAGAAAAGTTTAAATTGTTAGCATTTGACATAATTTTTATCAAAGACCGGTGCTGCATATGAACTTATTGTAGAAGCAAGTTTTTTATCACCTTATTTATCTGTGACACAAAACAATTTGCATGATCTTTGCAGCCATAGAATTTTTTTTCTTATGGAGCCAAATCAGAGTCACATAGGAATGTAATTTCTGTGAACAATCCAATTCCTAACCAGGTCAACACGTCAGCCTCCTCCACATTCTAGGGCGCAGCACAGGAACAGGCTGTCACATCGCTGATGGTGACCAAAGAGTGCAGAGAGTCAGGATGCTCATTGCTGTTTTGTCCTCTCTTCTCCTCGACTGCAGGCATCTGGTTCCCCTCATCTCTATTTTTCTCTTTTTCCAATTCCTGGCCGCTTCTGCCGCTAACGCTCACTATGCGCCCTTTGCTGCCGTGTTGTTTCAGAGCACATTGACTTCATAGCACTGCACAATGATCCCCTGGAACCCTTCCTGGCCCCCCATTTCCTCCCCCCACCATGTAGCCCATGATTCGGGCATCTTCGCCGGAACCGGCAACCCGACAATCCGCCGCGCCTCCATTGATTCCTCTTCGACTGGTGACCGCCTTACCTTCCTCTCTCACTCCTAACTCTTTGTTTTGGTCGCGCAACTCCCTGAATATGTCGCAACCAGAATCCCCAGCATGCCTCAGCCAAATCATTGTTCCCACCACCGCCACAACCTCGTCGACGAGCTCATACTTCGAGACATTTCTTCACCCAAAAGTTTTCTGCCAGACATCTCCATGATGAACGTGCTTGTAGCCTCCTATGCCCGTTCTGATGAGATCTACGGCAAGCTGCCCTGCTGCTCCGGTGCGGGCTATAGTTCTCCATACGAAAAGCCGATTTCTTTTGTGTTATGTGTCAATTAAAGTTTAAATTGCATACTAAATGGAATGCACTGACAAATATGAAGTAAATTTTGTTGGACTCCTAATAACCGGTGTCTATGTAATATAATTGACAAATGTCATGATTTCACCGGTGCTAAGCCTTTTTATGATTTAACCCCTTAATCATGATTAAATTTGTATCTTTCTTTGCGATAAATGTATGTCTATACAACTTCTGATTTTCAAAAGTAAGTCATTTTGTACAAGATTATACATACCAAGAAGGTGTTAACTAGAGTATTTTACTTATTTTGCCTATATTAAACCATATAGCGTGGATCGCTAGATAGTACTCCCTTTGACCTAATCTTGTCGTTTTAGCCCTATGCATAAGAATTTATCATTATCTAAAAAAATGCATAAGAATTTATAAGAGGTGGAAAATGTGTAGTGCACAGTAAAAAGGAAGGAGATAGATAAAGATATATATGTATTGGAAATAGAGAAATATATATTGAAAGTGGGAATGGTAAGTAATTTGAGAAAATTAGAGGATGTGAAAATGAAAAGTAATATGGTACGAAGGGAGCAACATGCTGTAGCTCAACTGGTTGAAGTTCTTCATCCAAAGCAAATGGTGCTCCTCAACTTGGAGCCCTGTGTATTTTTTTTTTTTTTACTCTTAGGGCACATTAATCGGAGTTGCGGGAGTCCAAACAACTCGAAAAATCTCAAAATGTCATGTTTTAGGATTCTTTGAGCAAGAGGCTAACAGCTTCTTTTGGAAACCAGAAGGTGTATGAATCATAAAACCTGTTCTAAAAATTCTATTTATATCATAAAACTGGCGCACAAAATCTCATACTTGGATCCTGTACTGAAGTACCACTTCCATATTTAACCACACTAATGTTGATGTAACTAGTTAGCGGTGTTTTGCGGATTTAGCACTATTGACCCCTTTGCGTTATTTTGGAAAACCTTTTCTGCTGCATATTTAATGATTAGTAATGCTAGAATATGAACCAACTTTTTCTAAAGTCTAATTTATGTCTTTAGTGAGTTTGAGAGTTGAAACTTCTTCCTTTGCTCTCTTTCTGGTTAAAATTCAGCATTTATTTCAATCAAACAATGACCTGTAATTTGACGTTTAGGTTTGTTAAAAATTTAGGTTATTATGTTTACATGATAACATAATGATGATCAATGTTGTGTCCTGATGTACTTGTGGTGTTTGGCCGCATTGCGTCAGAAGCATATATATTGGGGAATACCGGAGTTGTCTACTCATTACTTGATTTTGGATCACGTACTTGATAGATGAGTCTTAGCTTCATTGGTGTTTAGCAATATTTGATGTGTCGTATGGCTGCATCACCGAGCTGTGTGGCTACTTCAGCAGCCCCTAGTAGCTTAGCTTCGTTAGGAAGTAAGTATAGCTGTAGAAGTATCCAAATTGGGCTTGAATTAGTAGTAATTACAGCTGTCATAACAGCAGTTGTATTCAATTTTGATTTGTAGTTGTAGGAGTCAAGTTGTACTTGACTTGTAACCTCTATATATATATGCCCTCAAGGCCCATGAATGAAATTAGCCATTCCATAGAGATCTAAACCCGCTGTGCTGTTCTCCAATTCTCTTCTAACATTTGGTATCAGAGCAGGGTTCTGATCCATGGCGTCGGCTCCAGCGAGAGAAGATACTGTCCAGCACGTCTACCGCCGCCGTTCCCCTTTCAGGACTAGGCGAGGACGTCGCCGGGCTGAACCTGAACTCATTGTTCAGCATGTGGTGAAGGAAGTCGGTGGCACGCTGTATCCTCAACTCATCCGCACCAACTATGAGGACTGGAGCCTCTTGATGCGTGTGAAGCTTGAAGCTCGCGGTCTGTAGGACGCCATCAAGTTTGGTGATGCCAACCGCCAAGACGACCGCATGGCGGTCCACGCTCTCCTCTTTGCTGTTCCCTAGGAGATGATCCGCTCCCTGGCGATCAAGAGGACAGCAAAGGAAGCGTGGGAAGCGATCAAGGCGATCCATGTCGGCTCCGATCGCGCAAGGAAGTCGACGTTGCCGCGGCTCCGCCGAGAGTGGGAGTTGCTCTCCTCCCATGATGGAGAACAAGTCGACGAATTCGCACTTCATCTCTCCGGAATGATGAGCTCCCTTAGCATCTATGGCGAGGAGATCACAGAGCAAAGAGCCGTCGAGAACATGCTCCGAGTCGTCCCCGACAAGTACTCAGAGATTGCGCTCTCGATTGAGACTTTGCTCGACACCGCTGAGCTCTCGATCGAAGAGGTCACTGGGCGCTTGAAGGCGGTGGATGATCGCAGTGCTACACCACCTCCGCCTTCATCGAATCAAGTTGGTGGCAAACTACTTCTCACAGAAGAGCAGTGGCAAGCAAGGATGGAGCATCGTACTGGCGTATCTTCATCTCAAGGAGACCAAGGCGGCCACAGCGGGTCGCGTCGTCCACCACGAAGGCCAAAGAATCGTGGTCGCTCAGGTGGAAACAGAGGATCTCGTGATGCTCTACATGACTCAACAGATGAGTCACACCGCAACAATCGGTGCCGAAGTTGCGGAAAATTTGGCCACTGGGCCAAGAATTGCTGCAAACCACGACGGGAACAGGCCAATCTCATCGCTGAAGAAGATGAAGGTCCAAGGCTGCTCATGGCACAAGTATGCGCCACACCAGAGCAAAGCTTGGTGCCGCGCGTGGAGGACCACGAAGCTGAGCCCGAACAAAGTGTTGCCACCCTTCCCAAGATTCACTTGGAGGAGCCCTATGCACAAGTCAACCTCATCGATGATGTTCGTCACGGGGACAAATGGCACCTCAACACTGGTGCAACAAACCACATGACCGGCTGTCGTGACGTCTTCTCCGATCTTGATCAGCACATCACCGGTACGGTCCGTTTCGGTGATGGCTCACTGGTGAACATTGAAGGGCAAGGCACCGTCATCTTCTCCGGCACCGACGGTGAACATCAAGCTTTGACGGGTGTCTACTACATCCCTCGGCTCAAGAACAACATCATCTCCGTGGGTCAACTCGAAGAGAATGGCGCGACAGTGGAGATCAATGATGGCATGTTACGCATCTCGGATCGCAACCAGAAGATGCTCGCAATGATTGAACGTGGCTGTAATCGACTCTCTGTGATGCGCCTTGATATTGCGAAGCCTCTCTCCCTCGCCGCTCGGTGCGATGACATTGCTTGGAGATGGCACGAGAGATTTGGCCACATCAACTTCAACATGTTTCGACAACTTGCGAAGGAGATGGTCCGCGGCCTACCGACACTTGATTATGCAGACCAATTCTGCGACACTTGTGTCTTACCAAGCAGCGACGCACGCCATTCCTATCACAAGCAAAGTTCCGTGCCGAGCATGCTCTCGACCTCGTCCATGGTGACATCTGCGGCCCTGTCACTCCGACGACCCCCGGCTACAAGAAGTACTCTCTCTTGCTGGTCGATGACTATAGCCACTACATGTGGCTAGTACTACTAGGGCCAAGAGTGACGCACCGGCTGCGATCAAGTTTTAGGCCATGGCAGAACTGGAGAGTGGCCGCAAGCCGCAACACCACCTCTCGCGGTGACACCGCCACCTACTCCGGCTCCAGCACCGGCAGTCGAGTTCGCAACGCCACCCTCCAATGCTGAAGAGCAGCTTGATGCAGAACATGGCGATACTCCCGTGCGTTTCCGCCGAGTGGACAATGTCCTTGGCGATGACGCACCACTGCCTGGCATGGATGTGCGCGAGCTTGCAGAGGCTGAGCTGCACATGGTGAGTGCGCATGAGCCAGCCACATTTGTCGAAGCACATAAGAAAGCCGAATGGCAAAGGGCGATGAAAGAAGAGATTCAGGTGGTGGAGGAAAACAAGACATGGCATCTTATCGAGCTCCCGCCTGGACAACGTCCAATTGGACTTCGGTGGGTGTATAAGCTAAAGAAGGACGCCGCCGGCAACATCGTCCGTCACAAAGCTCGCCTTGTTGCTAAAGGCTATGTCCAGCGTGCCGGTATCGACTTCGACGAAGTCTTTGCACCGGTGGCTCGACTTGAGTCGTGAGGCTCATGATCACCATTGCGGCGCAAGACGACTGGAAGCTCCACCACCTCGATATCAAGTTAGCCTTCCTCAATGGTGATCTCAAGGAGGAAGTCTATGTTGAGCAGCCACCAGGTTTCACCGTCAAAGGAAAATAGCACCGTGTCTATCGGCTTGACAAAGCACTCTACGGGTTGTGCCAAGCACCTCGTGCATGGAACATTACGCTGGACTCCAGCTTGCTTGAGCTAGGCTTCAAGCGATGCACCTCTGAGCATGGCGTATATACCCGACGGTGACCAACGGCTCCTAGTAGGAGTCTATGTCAATGATCTCATCATCACTGGCGGCAATTCAAAAGAGATCGAAAAGTTCAAGGTGGAGATGAAGGTGAAGTTCAAGATGAGCAATCTTGGGTTGCTCTCCTTCTACCTTGGGATTGAAGTGAAGCAAGGGAATGGAGAACTTTTCCTCTCCCAATCCGCCTACGCTGCCAAGATCCTCAGCGCAACAAAATCAGAATGCTTGAAGCATAGAAGCCAAGACTCAGGGGGTGATTGATAGATGAGTTTTAGCTTCATTGGTGTTTAGCACCATTTGATGTGTCAGCAGCCTGTATGGCTGCATCACTGAGCTGTGTGGCTACTTCAGCAGCCCCTAGTAGCTTAGCTTCCTTAGGAAGTAAGTATAGCTGTAGAAGTATCCAAATTGGGCTTGAATTAGTAGTAATTACAGCTGTCATAACAGCAGTTGTATTCAATTTTGATTTGTAGTTGTAGGAGTCAAGTTGTACTCGATTTGTAGCCTCTATATATATGCCCTCAAGGCCCATGAATGAAATTAGCCATTCCATAGAGATCTAAACCCGCTGTGCTGTTCTCCAATTCTCTTCTAACTGTAATTTTATGGATAGCATGCTAATTCAACTAATTTAAATGCATTTTTTGCTCTTCCTTACATGGCATTAAGTTTTTTAGGTAGCAACAAAAAATAAATAATAGTTACGAATAATATTGCTTACAATTTCCTAAAGCTACTGAATATTTATGATTTGTACAAGAGAAACTGTCAGCCACATGTGAAATATGTTAGAGTACTAAACTCCTGACCACTAAAAGAAAAAATATTAGAAATACTAGAATGTTCGTATATTGTGAATATTTAAAGTCTCTGAATTTTGTCAATATTTAGAGTCTCTAAATTGTCTACATTGCAGTGTTCATACATCGCTCGATATAGCACACTGCACAAAGTGATTTTATCTCATATACACAGTAAGTTGTTGTGTTTGCATCCTAAACACCGCACACAATTAAAAACAAATTCTCGACAACGGGGGGAGAGAGGAAGTGAGGTGTGGAATTACTGATGTGCCCTCTCTTTCTGAGGGATCAGCCATAGTCGGTGAACACAAGGACCTTCCAAATGAGCAACACCCATCCATGCATCCACTTCTCCCATAAACCGGCAAGCTAGCAATTGGGTCCCACTTCGTGTGTAAGAAGGAGAGGTCAAGAGCCTCAGCCTAGGACGAGGGAACACAACCTCTGGCGACGAACAGAACAACGGATTTCACATCATTGATGGCGGTGAACTCCAACAGTGAGGAGTTGCGGGGGGCTGATGGACCAGGGGTCTAAAATTAACAGTGGATATGGAAAACAAGATGTAGTAACGAGCTTAAAATTTTCATTTGGCTGCAGCTCATGGATCGGCTTAATACAAGGAATCTTTTCCGAAGGAAGAACTTTCATATTGAAGACAATGATTATACTTGTGTGCTTTGTCACTTGCATTTGGAAGAAACAGCGTACCACCTATTTTATGATTGTCCATTCAGAAATCAAGTTTGGAATAGCTTGTCAGTATTGTGGAATAGTAATCTCTCCTTCAACATGGTGGAACAAGCAAAGAACCTTTACTTGACTGGTGGCTCCTTCATGGAAGTTTTGTTGATTGCTTGCTGGAATATCTGGAAGCAGCGTAATAGCTTCATCATTGATAACAGGCTTCCCAGTGTTAGGCTTTGGAAATCTTATTTCAAGGAAGGTAGTTTACTACAGTCTTCTAGGTTTTCTTGTGTAGATAGTTCTTTTCTTTCTTTGCTAGACCCTACTTGGTAATTCCTGTTTTGGCGGTGTGCTTTGCTTGAGCCCTCGGCACCCCCCTTTGTAAGTACATTTCTATCTTGGTTTAATAAAAGTGCACCATGGGGGCTTCCCTTGTGGTGGTGGTTTCTACCCAAAAAAAAAAAAAAAAAACTCATGGACGAAGTGGGCAAGGCACATGACGGTGGAGAGAAGGCGCTCCGATGGATGCTGCTTGTCTCGGTTACAGCTATGGATTTGACTGTGGGTACCGCCAGGGTTTTTTTTTTTTTTTAGTGCCTTAACTTTGATTACAAGTTGTAGTATCTGAACTTACATATAACTCACACCACATGCACGCACCCACTCACACACACCCCTAATACGTAAGCTAGACCTACAACCTGTTCTATTAAGCTTGAAGTACACGGTTCACATAAACACAAAGTCGACTTTGTGCGTGACAAAGATGTCACAACTCTATCCAGAACATCCGTGTAGAGGCGAGAGTTCCCAAAAAAAATCTGAGAAAAACCAGTGAGCACCTGCGTCGAGCAGCGCTCGAACGCGGGTGGGCACGCTGGCAACGGCCAGCGTTACCAGCCGAGCTACGCTCGGCTCTCGTGGGTACTGCCAGGGTTGGAGAGGCCATGGAGTATCCTTGATGTAAGAGGAGGGGATAAGGCTAAGAGAACACTTTGTTTGGGACATTTTGTCAGTACTAGAATGTCACTTTTACTGAGACGCAGGGAGTAGGTGACTACTCCATCATGCAAAATGAGGATACTATCTGAAAATTATAAATTAAAGGTTTGAGAATATAATATGAAAATAAATAAAATAATTATAGCACACTGACACTCAGATGGCAGATGACACCAAACTGCTTTTACCAGAGGATGTTAATAAAAAAGAGGACGTGGCTAGAAGCTAATGCTTAGTAGTAGGTTACATATCCTCTACAACAGTTATTCCAAAAAAAGGACCTTATATTTTTCTTCTGGCACAATAATAAACTTTTATGAATGTGTTTTGTGCATCTTAATATTTTGTTGTTAAGTCTTGTGGTGGATAAAGATAATAACAACGCTCTTATGCATTTTCCACCAAGCAATGGGCATTGCATCGCAAAAATTATTAAATCTATTTGTCGAAAAGGTAGCGCCAAGCTGGGGCTCAGAATTTAATTTCTGTTGCAACGCACGGGCTTGGAGCTAGTGAATAATTATTCTTTGGCTACTTTTTGACTATGGAGGAGAAAGCGCTTGGATACACTAATGAAAGTTTACTTGGATTGGCCAAGTGAATTTTGAAATCAAACCTATTCTGCGATATCTATAGTATTATGAATCTTAAATAGTTCAAACAAATACATTGCAAAAATATGTAAAACAGAGGCATCACCTGAAGGTAGTGGTATTCAAAACAGCAATTATTCGTTCTGGGAAACCAGCAACTATTATTGGAAGTCTTGGGTGGCATGCAACAGAATTAATATCATTCCACAGCGTCAGTTGTTTCACGCATCTCCCAGTGTGCCAATCCCAGATCTGGCTCAAAACAAACAAAAAGAACAAAAATCATTACACCAAGTAGAGTGCTTGAAGCTCTCAACGATGTTATATAATTATTAATGTATTATTCTTCCTCGTAGGTGCTGTAACATACATGTATCTTATTATTAACATTGGTAACCAGGTATGGCTGATCTCCGCATACAAAAGGACTGGCAGAATCAAATTTCGACACAGGCAATGTGCAGCGAGGACTATCAAAATTAATATTCCAGACCTGTAAAACTTGTAAATTGAAAAAAATAAGATCCGATATGAAATTTTTGTTACCATTCCACATAAAACTAAAGCGTAGAAAAGTTTAGAAATAACCTTCACTGCAGAACCAAAACCAGACGCAAAACTGACATTGTCATTTGGGTTAAATGTCAAATGGTTGCAACAGTCACCAGAGATGGCTGCAAATTGCCTAGTACACATCCAGTCTTCCTTCTCGCAGTTCCAAAGCTTTATAATTTGGGCTTCACACGCTGACAGCACCAATAATTGAGTTGGATGGACCGCCAGTGCTGTAATTTTAGCTTGATGAGCGCTAAATTGCTTCACCTTTTCCCTTGTAATAAAATTGCACACATGGATGTTTCCCTTTTCGTCTCCACATACAATCCATGGTCTTTGCGCAAAGAACTTAGCAGATGTGACCGTAACTTTACCGTATGGCAGACCTATCATGCTGAAGAAGCTGTAAAGAAGGTGGGGCATCGTGACATCCAATTTGAACTCATCCTGAAAAATGAATCGTGAAATTAGTATGATAGAGTACCATTGTATGCAAACACATTGACACATACCGTAAAAGTGATGGGGAGATTGTGTTCGGTTTCATGCTTCCAAACAATTACATCTCCAGAATCATCGATCCCCAACATCCTGCACACATTATATAGTGTAAACATGAATTTTATTTCTGTGAGGTGTTGGACTGTTAGACGCTAATTTTCTAATAACAAGCACCAAACATAATGCATTTTCATGAGCATGCATGATCATTGCAATTTAAAATTTGAAATTCAAATTTGATTTAGCTGAAACCTATGCAATGTGAGGGATCTAGAAATTTTTTAATACAACTTGGTCCAGACAAAATTTATATATCTGGTTCTCCTGATAAGTTGAATTTAGACGAATTATGCAGAATTTTTAACTGATATTTGCACGCTTTAAAAATTTAAGAAAAGTCAGAAAGCTGCCATCATGGAAGAATTTTAATTCTTTTTCTGCTAAACCATTGGAGGAGATTCAATTCCAGTTAAAATGGTTGCGTCTACTCTTGATCTTCCAACAGAAAGTCAGCAAAAAAATTTTGAAACCTGAAAGTCATTCATTTTTTGAATAAAAGAGGAAAAGAGTTTAAATCTAGAAAAAAGAAAAAACCGTCACGGCCCATCTATCATCATCTTCACTCTCTTCTCTCTCCTCCAGAACGTGTGCGGAGGACAATGCGCTGCCACGTGGCCATTGTGCAGCCAGCGCAACTGACGGCCATTCAATGCCGTGACACCTCAAAATCTCTCCATCTAGCCACCCGCAGCCCCATTGTTGATGCCGTTGAGTTTTCCATTCATTGAAGCCTCAAAACCCACCAGATTTCACCGTTCTCTCTCTCTCGCTCATTTTCTTCCCCTAAAGAAAAAGCGTTCATCATCATCCTTGCCACTGAAATCTGAATGAGAAGGCTGTCCTGAGCTCCCCCACGCTGTCCTCAAGCTGAACCGATGCCATAGATGATGTGAAGTCATTCGTCTTCCCCAAGTCTTGCGAGTATCCATCCCCAACCACCCCTTCGTCATTGGCGCAGCCCCAAGCCTCCACAAATCTTGCTGGTCCCTTCCCAGACATCCTTGCTAAGGCTCCACAACTCGTTTTCTCTCTGCTTAGTGATGGTTTTAAATCGTAACCCATGCCGATGACCTCCATTGTTGCACAGCTCAGAAGTCCAACCGAAATCGGACAGTCTTAACCCCTGAAACCTGAAACAGCCCAACTGACCAGACAAGTCTCAGTACATTTTCCCTGATCAAGCCGATGAATCCATACACCACCTGCTGCTTTCTTGTGTCTTCTCCAAGCAAATTTGGTTCTCTATTTTGGATCAGCTTGGCTTCGCCTCCTCTGCTCCGCAGCCTTCGTTGCATCGTTTCTCAAGTTGGTGGAATGGTGCTAGATATCATTTCCCAAAAGAACTTCGGAGGGGGTTTAATACTCTTGTGTTGTTGGTCGCTTGGGAAATTTGGAAGCACTGGAATGATTGTGTTTTTAATGAAGCCCAGGTGTGACCGCAGTCCTCCATACTGTCAAGCAGGAAGCTTCCCTTTGGTGTCAAGCTGGTGCTACACGGCTTCAGGAGCTGCTGCTCCGGGGCCTTCCTGCTGCTCTCTGATCCTTTGTAGCTGTGTTTTGGGTGGCGCATCTGTTAGGCCAGGTGCTTTGTTTTGAGTGTTGGGTGCAATTTGTTTTCTAGTGTGGTTTGTGTGTGGGGCGTGGGAGACTTATCCCCATTTGTATCTTTCTCCTTCTTAATGAAATGATGCGTAGATCTGCTACGCATTCGAGAAAAAAGTCTGAGTACATTTTCCTACAACTCCGTGGAGTCCGACAAAACTTGGACCAAGTCCAGTATGCCCGAAGTTGGAAATTCCACTCCTGTTTGGCTATCAACTTGTAAAAATTCATAGAAAATCATCCTATCTCCTGAAATTGTGAAACTTGTTCCGTTGGATTCGTCTTCGTTATTTAAGAGTTAATAATACAATCAACCCAGAAATCAATTCTGAAAAGTTAAATCTTGATTTAAAGTTTCACAAAGGTCACAACCTTCATTTCGATACTGGTTGCACTAGTTTATCCATATCTTAAACAAATCTAATTCGATTCAAGTCATACTTTTTGCATTGCAACCTTGATTCTTTGCATTTCATGTCTACTAGTTTTCATGGCATTTGCACCTCATTTCATACCTATTTCCATGTCATTTCATTCAGTGTATTTTCTCATGATTAGAAAGCGAGCAACTGGGGAACAACGTGGGTAGTCTGGAAGTTGCAGCTGAGCAGGATCCCGTGAGTGCAGAATCTCAGAGTCAATGCAAGCATTTAGGAACAATCCGTTCTGGATGGTGCTCTTCGCTCGCTCCGCTCCCCGCCCCCTAGCCGCCCTCACCGCCACCATCCCCTGAAGCGCACTCCCATGGAGTTCTCGGTGCCTGAAGGGCTCCTAGGACCCCCCCACCCCCCCCCCCCCGGCTGCCATGGCTCCCTTCTCAAGCCATGGCTCCCTTCTGGAGCTACAATGCAACCCTCAACTCGCTCATCTGGTGCGCAACAGGAATTTCCAACCAGGCAAGGATTTTCAAGCTCGGGTCCTCAGCATGTTCAGGTGCTTAGTCCATCACCCCTCCTCCAACCCCTCCAGTGGTTTTCGTTTGATTGCGGTCTTTTGTTGCTACCTCTTCTGGCTGGACGAAGATTCTTGTGACACCCAAAAAAATTTCAACCATTTTCAAATATTTAAAATTTCGAAATTTAAATGCATTTCACAATTTAGATCAGACAAAAAAAAAATCCCACTTTCCCAGCGCGCCGCCCTTCGCGCGCACGCCGCCCGCCAGCCCGACTCCCGCGGAGATCGCGCCCACGCCGCCCCCGATTCGGCCACGACTCTGTTAGGCGCAACACTCGCATTGTGTTGGATGACACTTTGTGTTGGGGTAACTCTCTCCATGTTTCTTACTCACTACAATGCCATGACCAACTTAAGGGGTTGGGGATACATATATATAGGCTTGATGAGCAGCCAAGCATGTGCTAAGATGCTAGTCTAAGATGCTAAAGCATAAAGCTGAAAAATAGTGTAAGATGCTAAAGCGAAAAGCTGAAAAGCTAGTCTAAGATGCTAAAGCGAAAAGCTGAAAAGCTAGTCTAAGATGCTAAAGCAAAAAAGCGTAAAGCACAAAGCACAAAGCATAAAGCATAAAGCGCCTGCACTAGACTTATTCCTTCATTCTCCCCCTAAGTCATGTGCGTCGTCTTCTGGGAGATTTGAATCATCCCAATCCTGACGCGAAGCTCCTGAAACTTGATCCTACCAAGGAACTTGGTGAGAAGATCAGCAAGTTGGTCCTTGGTGTTGATGTAGCTTGCCCTGACGCTCCCTTCCTCCAAGCAGCCTCGAATGAAGTGGTACTTCACTCTGATGTGCTTGCTGCGTTCGTGGAAAACAGGGTTCTTTGCCAAGGCCAGAGCGGACTTGCTGTCCACCCTGAGCTCCACTGCTTTAGTGCCTCTGCCAAGGAGATCACTAAGCAGTCGAGCGAGCCAGAGCGCCTGAGTTGAAGCGGTGAAAGCCGCTATGTACTCAGCCTCGCAGCTGGACAAGGCCACCACCTGCTGCTTGACCGACTGCTAGCTAACAAGACACTTGCCGAGGAAGAAGAGCATCCCGCTCGTGCTCTTGCTGGTGTCGATGTCGCCAGCGTGGTCACTGTCGCTGTACCCGATGAAATGTGCCGCCCCGGGACACCTCGAGTAGTGGAGGCCGTGGTCAAGAGTCCCCGCAACGTAGCGGATGATCCTTTTGGCGGCCTGCTGGTGCTCCGTCGTCGGTCGCTGCATGAACCGACTGACGTAGCCGACGGAGAACGTCAAGTCCGGCCGCGTGTGGGCGAGGTAGCGAAGGCTTCCCACAAGGCGCCGGTACTGCGTGGCATCCACCTCCTCTGTCGTGCTGTCACAGCTGAGCTTCAGCCTCTCCTCCATCAGAGTGAGAGCTGGGTTGCAGTCGGTGAGCCCAGCTAGCTCAACGATGCGCTTGCCGTAAGCGGTTTGTCGAAGTGTGATGTCGAAGTCGTCTTGGTGCACCTCGATCCCCAAGTAGAAAGAGAGAGGCCCCAAGTCACTCATCCGTAAGGTGGCCTTCATCTCCTCTTTGAACGCTGCCACCTCCGCATCCTTGGTGCCCGTGATCACCAAGTCGTCGACGTAGACACTCACCAGCAGGGCATTGCCGCCGTTGCCCCTCCGGTAGATGACCGCCTCGTGCGGGCTTTGCTCGAAACTCATCCCCTTCAGCGTGGAGTCCAGCTTGGCGTTCCACGCCCGTGGTGCCTGCCGCAAGCCGTAGAGTGCCTTGCGCAGGCGTAGCACCTTGCCCTCTTTGCCGGGGATGACAAATCCCGGCGGCTGATGCACGTAGACCTCCTACTTCAAGTTGCCGTTGAGAAACGCCGACTTGACATCCATGTAGTGAACGCGCCAGCCCTCCTGGGCAGCCAGCGCAAGAAAGAGACGCACGGACTCCATCCGTGCAACGGGAGCAAAGGCATCGTCGAAGTCGATCTCCTCCTGCTGCACAAACCCGCATGCCACCAAGCGAGCCTTGTGCTTGACGATGGCACCGGCCTCATCCTTCTTCAGCTTGAACACCCACTTAAAGGTGATCGCGCGGTGTCCGGAAGGAAGGTCAGCGAGTTCCCAGGTGCGGTTCTTCTCAACCGCATCAATCTCTAGCTTCATCGCGACGCGCCATGCCGCGTGTCCCTCAGCCTCAGCGAAGGAGCGAGACTCGCCGTTGTCGCACGTAAGATGCAACTGTGCCTCTAGGTCGTGAGGCACCAGTCCCGGCACCGGTGCGTCGCCGAGAAGGTCCTCCATCGTGCGATACCTCAACGGCTCGCCGTCGTGGTACGCGTCGACACGCTCCTCGTCGTGAGAGAGCGGAGTAGCGAACTCCACCGGGTTGTGCTCGACATGCGCAGGTGCTGGTATAGACGTGTCTGGAGGAGTAGCTGTCGGCGCCGGAGTGCGTGGCATGGCCGGCTGTGGTGGTGACGGTGGGGAACTCGTCGCAGCCGGCGTCACAGTCGCTGGAGTCGGTGGAGACTCGGAGACTGGGGTAGGCGCGCTTGGTGAAGAGCTGCCCACTCCCCCAGCTCCCTCGAAGTGGACGTACTCGACGATGAAGTCGTCGTACGCTGGAGTCGGGCCTTCGTCCACCATCTTGCCCCACGCCCAACATCGTCCTTCGTCGAACACAATGTCGCGCGCCGTGCGCACACGCTGTGTCTTCGGGTCAAGGATGCGGTATGCTTTCGTGCCCTCCGCGTAGCCGATGAACACTCCCGGAGTGCTCCTGTCGTCGAGCTTGCCGACGTGGCCAAACTCCTTGACGAACGCGAGGCAGCCGAAGACGCGCAGGTAGGCAACCGTAGGCTTGCGTCCATGCCAAGCCTCGTACGGCGTCCTGCCGCCGAGCGTCTTGGTGGGCGAGCGGTTGAGGATGTAGACGGCTGTCACCACCACCTCTCCCCAGAAGATGGCCGGCATCCCCCTCTGCTTGAGGAGAGCCCGGGCCATCCCCACCACCGTCTGGTTGCGCCGTTCAACGACGCCGTTCTGCTGCGGACTGTACGGCACGGAGTAGTGGCGCTGAATCCCCTCGTCAGCGCAGTACGACGCGAACTCAGCCGCCGTTGTCGGTGCGTAGCACTCGAAGCTTGCAGCCGCA
Source organism: Zoysia japonica (assembly GCA_001602275.1). Taxonomy (NCBI): domain Eukaryota; kingdom Viridiplantae; phylum Streptophyta; class Magnoliopsida; order Poales; family Poaceae; genus Zoysia; species Zoysia japonica. The sequence goes on along the minus strand of BCLF01000124.1, from coordinate 453,129 downwards.
CTCCTTCTCTGCCGTAGCTAGCTGACGCTTGATAGCATCAGCTGTTGCCGCCTTGGTGTCGAGGATGTATGCCCACATATAGCGGGACACGTCGTCGACGAGTAGCAGAAAGTAGCGCCGGCCTCCAGGTGTGGCCGGTGTCATGGGACCGCAGAGGTCGCCGTGCACCAGCTCCAGCTTTTTCTTGGCGCGAAAACTCGTCTGACAAGGGAACGGGAGTCGCCGCTGCTTGGTGAGGACGCAGGTGTCACAGAGCTGCTCTATATGCTCGACCCGCGGCATGCCCTGCACCATCTACTTATCGCCAAGCTGCTTCAGGGCCTCAAAGTTGAGGTGCCCAAAGCGCTCGTGCCACAGCCAGGCGTTGTCATCGCAGCGGGCTGCGAGACACACGGGCTGCGCCACCTGCACATTGAGGACATAGAGGCGATTGATGGCTCTGTTTACCTTGGCAAGAAAGCGACGATGGCGGTCCCAGATCCTCATGATTCCAGCCTTGATCTTCACGCGCGAGCCATTCTCATCCAGCTGACCCAGACTGATGATGGAGTTTTTTAGTGCGGGGATGAAGTAGACTCCAGTGAGAAGTCGGTGTTCGCCAGTCTTGGCGACGAGGACAATGGAGCCAATGCCCCTGATGTCCACAGCCGAAGAGTCGCCGAACTTGACGGAGCCACGCACGTCGACGTTCAAATCGGAGAACTCTCTGCGGCCCGTCATGTGGTGAGTGGCACCACTGTCGAGAAACCAGCCGTCGATCTTGTCGTCGCTGGAGCCGTCACCGAGGAAGGCGTGTGCCCTCGGCTCGTCGAGGTTGAGAAGAGCTGTGGCGGCCGATGCTGCTGGAGGTAACTCGATGCTCCCGTGTGCTAGGAGCAGAGCCGGATCCTCCTCCTCAGCCTGTGCGACGTGAGCCTGGCCGCGCCTCGGTTGTCGACAATCTCTGGCCCAATGGCCAGACTTGTCACAGTTGCGGCATATGTCATCTCGTGCCGCCCTGCGCTCGTTGGCGGCGCCGCCTTTGGCGCCACCGCGGGCGTCACCCTCGGCACGTCCACGCGCCTTGCCCTGGGCGCCTCCGTGTGCCTTGCGCGGCTTGCCGCGCTTGCGGCCGCCTGTCGAGGAAGAAGGCTCCCCCTTCTTCCGATCACCCTGGCGGGCCTCCCACTGCTCCTAAGTGAAATTGAGCTTCTCGCCAATGATGACAGGCCCTGCGGGAAGCAGTGGCTCGTCGTTGTCGACGACCTTGAGGCGACCTATCGCCTCCTCGATCGACATCCTGGAGAGGTCCAGCAGAGACTCGATCGAGCGAGCGATCTGCTTGTACTTCTCAGAAACGCAGCGGAGGAGCTTCTCGACAGCTCTCTCCTCGTCGATGGTGTCATCGCCGTACTGTGCGAACTTCTGCAGCAGAGTGTTAAGGCGGAGAACAAAGTCATCGACGTCTTCACCCGGCTTGAAAGCCAGGCTCTCCCACTCCCTGCGCAGTGCCTGCAGCGTGGACCTACGGGCTCGATCGCTGCCGATGCGCGCCGCAGCAATGGTGTCCCAGGCCTCCTTAGCAGTCCGCTTGCAAGCAAGTGAAGACTGCATCTCAGGCGGGACTGCAGCAAGGAGGGCCTCCAGCGCCCGTCGATCCTCGTCGTAGTCGACGTCGCCGTACCGAACCGCCTCCCACATGTGCCGCACCTGAAGCTTCACCCTCATCACCATGGACCACTCGGCGTAGTTGGTCTTAGTGAGGAGAGGCTATCCACCACCGGCACCGGCGTCCCTGACGACAGTCTGTAAGCCGTGGTGACCATGGCGCCGGTCCAGGGAAGGAGATCCACGCCGCCTGTGAAGGCTCCGCTCGTCGTCGTCCCGTCCGCCGTGCCGCCGGTTGTACTCCATTTGGGCCTCTAGCTGTGCCGCCTGCTCTCGCAGTCGCTGGGCCTCCAGCGCGCGGTCGATGCGCGGGTCGCGCCAAGGGTCGCGTTCGCCGCGTCCGCCAGGAGCACGGTCGTCGCAC